>ARYC01010795.1:0-18979 GCA_000711775.1 Oxytricha trifallax
ATAGTAAAATATATATATATATATATATAGGGGGGCCTTCGTAAATTAAAAAGCAACCAAAATTAAATGAGTGATTTGAGTTAAATTTAATTCCTTATATCCTTAACTAATTATTGTAATAAAACCTAATCCCACCTATCTAATGCTGAGCCCTGATAACAGAATAGTCGATGACATTATACCCTTCCTCTCATCCGAGACAGTCGAGCTGGACATGCTGTAGCTCTCTCCCAACATACAGGCGTACTTAGCGCCCACTCACACCCTAGACGCCGCCATCTTCGAGGCCAGGCTGAGCTGTCTCCTGGACAACATGACCGTTGGGAAGAGATCAAAGAAAGAGATCCACGACGTGGGGGTTATCATATTCGGCGACAATGTCATCACCAACCACAGGGAGATCGTCTAGCACAGCATTGAGATGCGGGCGGCCGTTAGAAAGCTAACATTTCCTACAGAAGGCACCTACATGTGCGAAGAGGGCAACGATGAAACCATGGATTAGACCATACGATCGCGAACGACACTACTAAATAGGGCAAACAAGCCCGAGGTCATAGGTGCGGGCCCTATGTAAACCTAATAGTATAAGATGAAAACTACAACCACTAAAAACATCACTGATGTGGGTCCTATTCATGATATGAGAGATCAGTTGGAGACTACGCTCTCAGCTAAGCCTGGTGGAAGATGTGGAGCTCCCCTCCTTGGCCTCTCATCGTTGGGTGCTTTGTCTCCAGATCTGAGAAAGAAACTGAACAACCTGTCAGAACAATTCGAAAAAAAGAAATAAGTAATAAACTGCCAACCTATACACAGATAAGCGTTAGGAAACCAATCCCTGCCTCAGAGGAAATCTCAAAGATTAACTGCCACTCAACTACAGGAGATGTATGTGAGGGCGTCTAGAGACCAAAAGCATCTCTAGGAGTACTATCTAATGACCCTGTCCATGCTTACAGATGCTGAGAGGAGGAGCAGGAAGCCCAGAGAGAGCAAGTGAACCTGATCATGCTTGGATTAGATGCTATCAAGAGGTTTCGAGAATCTAGGCTGAAAGATAAGGCAAGGAATCACTCTTGCTGTTAGCATCTCTTCGCGAGGTCAAGGATATTTCAAAGAACCATGTACTAAAAGCATTCTATGTACTGCCTATTGAAGCCAGAAGTTAACGGCTACATCTCAACTGCCATTAACAAGCTGCGTCCCCTGGTAGAGAGGCTCCTAAATTCGGCTCATGATGCCATGTCCTTGCAAATGTCGAGGCTCTTTAAGGACACTCTCCAAACGAATAAGTTCTCAAAGCGCACTTTGAGATTGGTCCATGCAAGTATGCCAGGACACATAGAATGAATTCAAGCAACTAAACACGCTAAGCTAATGGTGGCAATACTACGACCTAGAAGGTGTACAAGACCTTGTGGGGAATGGACTAATCTGGGGGCTCAGGCCGCGTCCCTATTAGAAATCCTGACAAAGCTACAAAGGAGACATCACAAACCTTTGCTTCAAACTATTGCGTGGAGGAGTCTAAACAAAATGACTACACCAATGCGTATTCACTTCAAAGACCACATGGAGATTCACTCTCAATCCCAACTGCAGGGCATACTCAAGCCCAGAAGATGGTTGAGGCAGTATAGATAACGAAAAGCAACATGATCTATTCCAAGTATGTTTCTAAAACACTCATCTCTACTAACGGTCTTCGTAGTCGAATGTCGTCAATAATGAAGAATCTCAAGAACCTCAAACTACTAGATGATGGTTCAGACGACTGGAAGGTTCCACTCATCAAGCTATTTAGGGCGATGATCTAAGAGTGGCGCCAGGTTCTGAAATCAAAAAAGCAGGATGTAAATCACCAACTCATTTCACAGGAGCGGTTGCCAAACGAATGGGAGCTGCTTGATATGAAGGACATTCTTGACCCCATTGCCCAGAAGTAGATATCAAAGAAGGAGAGATTGCTCAAGAATGTGTCCTCCAATTTAAACAAGCCCAAGCGGACATCGAAAAGCATTGCTTTCCTTCTTTAACAACAGGAAGCTCTGTATGACACCATCGACAGCACATTGGAAGGCATGGAGAGCTTCACTTAGCATGCTTTCGCTGCGAATTAGGACCTCAAACTGGCCCAAGTCTTATGCTTGGAGATGATTGTGAAGAATGCCTGTCTGGACTTCAAGAACAATGCACCAAAAGTTGTGGACTCGCACAATGCTCTGGGAAAGGAGAAGACGATGACGAGCTGGTAGGTCAACTACAGAATGGAGTGCCTTCTGAAGGTTATGCGGCAGTTGGAGCACCACGCCTCGTACGTGTTGAATGGGCATTCTGTAAGAATCTCCACAGTCAAAATCGCATCCTCATGGCTGGACTTTCCACCTGAAGAAATTGAAAGATTTCTCGAGTGTGAGCGGCTGTAATCTAACCCCCTTCATGTGTCGTTCATTGGAGAGAGCAACATAAAGGCAATCATGGCCTCGCAAGCCTTTCTGCTGCAGGATGATGATAGTCGCGAGATAGTCTTCAACAAAGAGCTTTGCTTAAAGTACTAATACAATAGGAACACCAAGAAGGCCAGGCCAGATCATGACATTTTCACTGACAATCCCAAGAGTAATCAGGTATGTTAATCACTCCTTGAAGTTGATACTCAAGAAGAACCCCAAATCATTAGCTTACAACTACCATAACTAGCTAAGAGGCACAACGACCTTGACATCAGTGCTCTGGAAAGTCTTGTTGCTGCAGAAGCTACAATCTCGAGGCACGATTAGAACGAAGTTGGGGGATAAGAGGCAGGAGACCACCATGTAGTCAACAATAGGGTAGCCTAGTGATTGTCCCCAGTGAGTATAAAGCAGGTAGTAGTAATAAGTACCTACAGTGAGCTTGCATTATATATATTTACGTTAAGCAAATAATTAAACTTAAAACACTCTACTTCTAACACTTTCATGCACACAATAATGATCACTATACTCTACCTAAGTACCCATCACTAATTGCAAACTAAAACAAACCCGAGTATACTAATCTAGCTTCGTATAATTACTCATTCAAACCCCTAAGAAACGGACGGCAAAGTAAGAAATAATCAGCATTCGACAAACTGGTGAGTGAAAAATTAGATGTGGAAGTAAAAGCAATGATGCTTATAAAATTGGGAGGATCAAATAAGTCACACACAATGTCCTTGGTGATGGAGGAGGAATGGTCTGTTTGCACATTAGCCTCAAAATCATGATGCCTGCATGAACCCAAGTTTTCCTTAAATCCATGCCAGTGAATTACTTCAAATGTTGAATAGGGTCTTATTGAGACTCTGTGACTGCAATGGTTGACCTTCCTGCAGCTGCATCGGCTATCTATTTTCGCTCATGGAGTTCATCATTCGTGGTAGCTGCCTCTACTGTGATGTTTGGTTGTGATCCATCTTGAGTCTCTTCACTTGGAGCATGTAGTCATGCTTATCATGGCGCAACAGACGCTCCTCATCCTTAATCTCCTCAAGCTCTTCCTGGGTGCGTCGACGCTTTGATGTTTGCTTCAGCATTGACACTGCTCGTCCATTGCCCTCTGATGGAAATATAATTAAGAGAGTAGTTCTTACAGGGTATATTCATGCACCTTGCGAGGGCATCAGCGAACTCGGGCCTCATGCTCACATTGAGCTGCCTCTGCTCAATTTAGCGAGCACTCCTCTTTTAAAGAGCAGTATCTATTCGCTCCTTAAGCTGGTCGGGTATGACCGTGTTCAGTACATCCCCTAACCATTGCCGGTCTATCTTCTTCCAGTCCCTGGGGTCTGGGAGGAACTGGAGTACATCCTAATACTGCATCGCCATGTCAAGGAGATTTCTTACTGTGAGGTCTTCATGGAATGGAATAGCAGACACCTTGACATGGTCCCTTCGAATGTACTATAAATTGGTAAGTAAAACGAAAACAAAACATGGGTCCTTACATTCTTCTCACCCTTGATAATTGCGCTCAGGAAGTAGGAGTTCGTCTGCTTCAGGCTGGGCAGATGGGCCACCCCATCCTAGGTCAAGAAGAGATGCATGTCCCTCTTGCTACTAAGCTTGGTCTGCACATCAAGAAAACTCAGCTACTGCTACGACATTCTTTTAGTAATTATAATGAGTGAATTATTTCCAGAATCTTGAGTGAGGCATAGGGTGCCTCAAGATTCCTGTGATAAACTATTAGGAAGATTCTTGGAGTAATTGATATACTATAATATTAGATGAGAATTCGCAATAAGAATACCACTGCCTAATAAAAGAAAGAGAATCGGGCACCATAGGGAGTCGACAGCAACTATTGGGAGAACTTAGAGAGTAATGGGGGCGAGGCGTCTATAGCTCCTAACGCCAAGATCAAAAAGTGAAAACCCCTATCTAGTGGATTCAGTGAGGAGAACTTATAGGAGGATTTAGAAGAGCAAAGAGGAAATAAAAAGTCTCAAAAGGACACTGAATTTATAGCCACTGCCTTGATTACCGCTTGGCTTTCAGATGAAGCTGAGGTCGCCATACTTGTTCATACCCAGGCACAATTGAAATAGCTGAACCATTAGTTTGCCCAGGTATGCTAGAATGCTCTGGATGAGGATCTAAGCCATTCGTATGATCCAAGGGCTCATGCTAAGACGCTCACAACATTGCATAGTGCACTTGACAGTGCTCTTTCTGCTAACTAAATACATGCACTCGCAGAGAGGGCCCGGGCCTTGGTCTTTCCAGACCTTGACATTACCATATACAATGGCTTACAGGGACCCATTGAAGACCACTCTATGGAGGAGGTGCTGGGATCTTAAAAGGGAGACTCATTCACTAAATATGAAGTCATAGATAAACCAACTTCTGTATGCTTTCCTTGCATCACTAATGACCTCCGCTAGGCTAAAGATAGGTATGATGAAAGGCAGTGAGAACAAGAGTAGCATTGCCTGTATCGTTTGGTAAGGTTCCTCTGTGATCAAGGGGTATTGCCCTACAAGATATCACGCATCATTGGTATAGGCAAGTCCAAGGTACTATAAGTACTTCAAGATTCTGAATAGCAAATAGATCCCAGAGTAGTGGTAAAACGAGGCAGGCGACCAAAAGAGATTCCTTCAGATATCCAAATCTTCATCAAGAGAACCATTGCAGACTAGAAGTCTGTGGTGACCATCAAGAATCTACAGTGGCAAATCAATAGATACAGGGGCTTTGATATCTCGCGTCACAGTCTGCAAACCTTCCTTAAGCGAGACCTGCACCTTACATATCACAAAGTGTACCCCTTGAGTCCTAACCATAACAAGATGAGGGCGAAGCTGCAAAGACAGCTTGCAGCAAGTGCCTTCATTAGTGGCTTGTGCGATGGCAAAGAGATAATTAATGTCGATGAGGCCATCATACAGTGCACAGACTACCGCAAGTATTCATGGGCGCCTCCTAATGTTCACACAATGTAGTCTTCCAGCAAACGCATGAGTCGAGTCACCGTGACCGCAGCCGCATCTAGTACTGGGAACATGCTCTTTCAAGTTTCTCATGGCTATACCACGTCCTAGACATTTGTTCACTTCATTACCAAGCTGTTTGACCACCTGAATGCTGTAAACCCCAACTGGCGAAGCAAAACAATCATACTGATCGATAATGCTCCCTATCACCGGGCCTCGTACACGACTTCTATGCTTAAGGACTTCAATGCTCCTTACTTGTTTCTTGGACCTTACTAATTTACGATGGCCCCTGTAGAGAAGGTATTTCGTCAAATTAAGAGCGCAGATCTCAATCCATGCTAATTTCCTGTTTCCACTAAGTAATCTCACATATCGTAACCCTTATAGGAAGCAACTGCGCGAGTACATCGCACACCTGGCCCTCCTAATCTCGCAGATGGACAGGCAATGGCTTCAGCGCGAGTTCCAGAGGACCCTGGTCGCGGCCCTGGACCACTTGAGCTTGAGGAATGTCTGATTAAAACTTTCCAAGTTGATATGGTATTCAAGATTTCCATAATTCAGCCCAACATTTCGACCCCAATAATGATCTCAACTTATCTCGGCCCCTGTGATAGATGTCTGAGTCGGACATTCCATTTTCGTAAAATGAAATGTGGAGAATCGCGTGGTGCTCCTGTCACCCCCTCAAGAGAAAAATTCTTTTTTGTCATCGTTTGCAATACTGTTTGCCAAAAAATCATATGTTGAAAATTTGAGGTAAGTATTTTTGATCAGATCTATTAAATTAATACCGCTTAATTAAACTAAATTAACGACTCTTTATAATATATTAGTTTTAACATTTGAATTTAATTAGACAAAACATGGCACCAAAATCCCAACCCAAGAAACAGAAGAAGCCCAGAAAGCATGTATTGACCTTAAGGAGGAAGAAGAAGCAGAACCTCCATCAACTCGCTGCAATTCACGACGCTATACTCGAAGACGGAGTGCTCAAGGTGCAGGTGAGCTGGCAAGGGTACAACGATGCAGACCGTGACTGGATTCTCGACTCAGCTTGTCAAGGCGCTGGAGCTAAGAAGATGGTGGATGACTACCTTGACAAACATAAACCCCAACTACTCTCCAATGTTCAATGGAACAAGCTCTACGGAAGTCGCACCAAGGGCCCAAACCCCGTTGTTGTGCAAGATGTCTCTCCTGAGGTAGTGGATCTTACTCAGTGCTTTACAGGATGCTAACCCACTCCAACCAAAATTGCGCCTATTGCCACCTTCTCTCCTGAGCAAGTACGATCACTCGCCACCATTCTGAATGAGCTTGCAGACAGAGAAGTTGAGTGTGACGTCCCTACACATTTCACTATTTCTTCAAATGAAGAGAGCGAGGACTCTCTTGCCCCTCTCGATGACTATGAGACCTCCTACAAAAACTTTTGGAACTGGAAAAAAAAAGCTAAAATTACAGGCTTCTGCGAGGTAGATGAGATTGACTACTCGACGATGAAAGCAGAGACCAGAGAGGAATTCTCAAACAGCAAGTTGGATGAAGTTCTCAACACACTTGGACAGATTCAACTGTACCCAGCAGACGTCGAATAGCTATCAATGTTCGACTTATTCAAGGAGGCTCTCTGGCACCCAGGTTATCAGGATTAGTCTCTCAACGCCTGTCTCATTCACGCAGTGAACATGATGGTCGGAGGCCCATTGTTCGATGTTGCCTCCAAGTTTACACAATTGTACCTCTCGAGAACACACATGGCAAAGCTCAGAGAGCCTGAAGCGAGGTGGGAGCATGGATACTCTCTCAAGAACCTCAAGCACCTCATCTACGATCACCAAAGGAAATGCTGGCTCAGTCCTCACATGGTTTAAGTGATCACTGGACAAGTTCTTAGAGATGTGCAGGCATGCAAACATGGCGGCCTCTTCAGCTATCTTGAAGCTCAATCGAAACACACACGCTTCTTCTTCCAGATGATGGACGAGATCACTGTCAAGGAGAATGGCAAGGAAGAAACCCGTGAGCAGCTGCATGCAGGAGTAATCGCGAAGGTCGACAACTAGTGGCATATACTTGACAGCGCTGAGCGTTGGCCTATCACAGTCGAGGAATGCAACAGACTTGCAAACAAATGGCTGAAAGGAGTCAAGTGTTTGAGCTTGAGCGCTTTAGTTAAAGATAACCCTCCAAAAGAAAAGATGAAGGCTTTCATGAGAGAGTGGGAGCGAATTCTTACAGGAAATGCTATCTATACCAGAGATCGCAAGAAGAGAGCATGCAAGAGCAAGAGAAAAATGACAAGAAAATGCGACCGCAAACAACTCCAACGAGAGGGCAGTCGCCAGTATCGCAATTCGTCCTGTGAACCTATGGAACCAAAGCCAAGAACATCACATGATGAGCAGCAGTTAGGCAAGAGGAGTGACAGTCGCAAGGAGATAGAAGCAAAGGCAGTTCGCAACATCAAGGGTGAGATGATTCGAGAGGCTAAGAGATAAAAACAATCTCAGGATGACAAGACAACCAGCTCCCAGGAAGAGGCCAAGATCATGCAGTCCCTCCTCCAAGTCAGAGATCAGCTAGCTCTAATTCACGAGTACAGACATCACCTCGCGTCATTTCCAGAGCTGCCCAGGGTCAACGAAGTCATGAGAAGATCGGGGGCACCCGCAGCTCACGAGGCTGAGGCACTCATGGCATGGCACTGGCAGGTGGTAACAGGAGCACGCTCAGATCTCCAACACTTCAAGCAGGACATCGATCAATCGTTGAAGAAGAGCAACCCCGGCCTCTACAAGAAGCTCACTCCCCAGTCAAAGATCCAAGAGATACAGGACCGCCTGCAGCTTATACAGGAGAACTCCGAAGACCAGCTGCACACATTCCTCAGGAAGATCTTCGCCAAGTGTCCCCTGCTCCCAGATAAGATCCTCACCCTCCTCGCGAAGCAGTGCGAGACCCTGGAGGCGGACAAGCTCCTTGCCTGGTACACCGCGAACATCAAGCCGTAGGCAGAGGAGATCAGACGAGGCAAGTACTCCCAAGTGCATCAGTAGTCATTGAAAGCCGTCATTGAAGAGATTGAGTAGTAGTTTAATTAGTGAGAGAATATTATAATTAGATTAATTGCATATAATTGGTTGTTTGTTCATTTCATTTTCATTTCTCCCAAATCTTGAATTCTTTTATAAGCATTTACCAAAATATTTTTTAGATACTTTTATGAACATTGACTTATAAAAATTTAATAGGTTTTATAATTTTTATCTTTTAATTTTAATAATAATGACAATAATTTTTTCAATCAATTTAAGAACTTTTTTTACAAATTATATTCAAGTTCACTATATGAAAATAATATAAAACTATCTTTTTCAATTGTTGGAAAAGAAAGAAAATTTTTCATTTAAATCATTAGTATTTATATGAAATTATTTACATTTGCATCTTAATCTTTTAAAAAATGGGATATGTATATATTTTACTTTATAGGAATTAATTTAATAAATGTATTTAATTTATTTATTAATAATACATATTTTAATAAGTAAAATACAATGTATTAAAACACTTTGAAGCCTTTTATTTATATAATCAAATAAATTAAGATTTATAAATATACCACAAAAAATGAACACTAATCAAAATATATATTCATTTGTGTTAATTTTAAATCTTTTATTCATTTTACTTTCAATTGTATTAATATCAAACATAAAAAAAATAATCTAATATAGAATCATATAACTTTAAATCTGATTTGTTTTTTAATTGATAAGTCAGCTCAAATTCAAGAGATTATTTTGGAATCACCACAACCTCAAAAAATTAACTTATAAATTTAAATAAAATAATTTTAAAGAAATATTTTCATAAGTTCAATATAATGTCCTAAAACTAGCAAGTCATATCTTGATAAAATCAATAACTTTAATAAAATTTATTAAAGTTCATATAATAATAATGTGGATCAAGTGACTGGTTTTTGCGAGCATGAATCGAGTAACACTCTTTTTGTAATTGTGAAAAATTTGATATATACCTCTCAGAGTTATATAGATGTTTACTCCTAAGGTCCTCAAGGAAATGAAATTAAGCATTTATTCAAGATTTTAAGTTTTATACAATAAAAACATAAATCTTTTTAATATTCTCAAAAATAATTGCTAAAACATGACCAGAATTGTATCTCAAATAGTGCAATATTTTGCCTGTGAAATGATTTTAAATAATGCTTTGTAAAATATTCTCTAATCTCATGAGATATTGAAAATATGGATTAGTGAGAATAACTATGAATGCCAAAACTAATTTCTTAATATACTCTTAACAAGTGGGCTTAGAATTGCATTAGTTCTAAATTTCAAGGAACTTGTCTTAACAGAAGCTGAAAAAGATTCTTAATTTTTTAGATAGTAAAATTGGTACAATTAAATTTACTATCTTATCTTTTAAAATAAAATTGTACTAATAAGTTGATAACCGAATATTTGGGCTTGTTTGATATGTTAGAGCAGCAAACTTTATCGAGCTATGTTTGGAAGCCACTCATTGGGAGTATATGATTTAATTATATCTTATATACAGCATTTAAAAATAGAATGTTATCAAATTTTTTGTATTATTAATTTATTTTAGCCTAACTATCGCAGATAAAGAGGCATGAGACATACACTATAAAAAATTAAAATCAAATTTTAAATATTTATAATTACTTAATTTGCATAGAATAAATTCTCTGAGTGTCCTAACTGCTACAGGAAGTTCAATTTTTATTAAGAAATTAGTGAAATTATATTTTAAAACTTTTACAAATTATTAGTGAATTCGATAAATTGCAGCATACTGTTAATAGATTACCTCATTCTTAACATTTCTAAATATAAAAACCATAAAATTAATTGAATCTTTTAATACAAATGATGACTTATTTTGCTAATCAAGCTTAGTGGATTACTTCTACAAAAATCTAGGCAAAATATTAACTTAAAATTATTGTATGTTTTATTTAACTTTAATTAGATGAGTAAATTTAAATATATTGAAAAGAGCTCTAACTCAAATGATTGCAAACAATAAATAATTAGAGAGTACAGGCACAATGACTGCAATTACCAAGGATATGAGGGATATGGCTGCTGACCTATTTATCAGTATGACTCAATCAGATAATGCTGATTAATTCATATATTTATAATGATATCCTTATTAATAAATAATATGCTATTATTTAGATTTACATAATAGAAAGGTAGTTTACATTTAAAATATCATATAATTAACTATTAAAATTATATATTAATATATAAGTTCATTTGGAGTTCAAAACAAGTTATATAAATTTAAATGCTAATTTTGCTAATAATTTAAAAAAGTACAACGCTTAGAAAGAATATAATATTAATATAAAATATATACAAGCATATGCAATTAAAATAGCAAAGTTTTAGTTAAGAAATATCAGATTAAGATAAACTCATAATAAACTAGTTAAATTAATAAAAGAGTAAGTATATATCTAAAATAGTTAAGTGAGAAAACTAAGCTAAATATATTTGACGATTTTTATCACTATTTGCAAATAAATCTATTATTCTAATTAAAATGAAATGATAATATGCTCTATATCATCTTTTTATTGAATAAAGGCTTTGATGCTGATACATTAATTTGAATAATCTAATTAAAGCCCAATTATCGAGTTTTAAAAAAATATTTCTTTTTAAAAACCATTAAATTCAGCTAATTTTGAGTTTTTTAATTAATATGATCAACGATATATAATTTAAAACTAAACTTTAAATAACTTTTAAAATTAAAATCATTATTGCTAAAATAGATAAAAATAGGAAATTCAGGAAATACAAATAGAGTTTAAATTATTTATTAATCCTAACTGCCACTAATTACAAACCCTTGTAGATCTAATTTGGTTCAGTATACTTGGAAATAGATTTGGCTAACAGTAAAATTTTTGACTCTTTTGACACCCTGGTCTAATATTTATCCTCGTGTATTATAGGGCAATTTGACACCTTTGACACCCTTGACACCTTTGACACCTGTCAAAAGTCTGATTAGATTTAAGATTAATTTAATTTAATTAAATATATTTCTTAATAATCAACTTAATATTTGACACCTTTGACCCCTTGACACCTTTGACACCCTTCAAATTTATCTTTTTTTTGACACCAGTGATAATATTTAAAAGAATATTAGCAATTTATTAAATATTAAAATGGATGGAGAGTGTAATGAATATATTGTGAAGTATTTAAAAATTTTTAGTCTTAATATCAAGTTTTTCACTCTGACTATAGGATTTCCTGGTTTGCTCTCTCTTCTTTCTCAATGATCTCTTCCTCTTATGACATCTAAAGCATGGTCCTCTCTTCGTCTAGTCTCGTCATGAAGTACTTTGCTAACTGTAACATGTTGAATGGTAAGGATTTATCGGCTTGCCTCTGCACCTCTCTCAGGGAGATTAGATGGCACCTTGACTAAAAGGCCTCCTGGTTCGATCTTGTTCAGTTACTCTAAGGGCATTGAATTTGTTGTAATTACCACTGCTGGCTCTACTTATTCTAATTGCACCTCCCCGTATTTGGCCTCAGTGGAGTAGCCCTATCCTTCCAGTAATCTCTCATCTTTGCAATTCCGCCGCATCTAAAGAAGTGCTGATCGTTCATCTCGTCCATTAGTACTACCTGTGGCCAGAATCTTAGCGGGACCACTTGGAGCTTAAAGTGTGAATGGCCCTCCTAAAGAACATCACACACAAGGATCTGTTGGAGCATTCTAATTATTGTTGATTTTCCGGTATCTGCTGCTCCATTAAGCCACTCGCGGCATTTTTCCATTTTAATATTTATTCAATTGCTAGTATTCTTTTAAATATTATCACTGGTGTCAAAATAAAGATAAATTTGACAGGTGTCAAAGGTGAAAAGGTCAAAGGTGTCAAATTTTAAGTTGATTAATAAATATATTTAATTTAAATTAATCTTAATCAGACTTTTGACAGGTGTCAAAGGTGTCAAATTGCCCTATAATACACGAGGATAAATATTAGACCAGGGTGTCAAAAGAGTCAAAAATTTTACTGTTAGCCTAATCTATTTCCAAGTATATTGAACCAAATTAGATCTACAAGGGTTTGTAATTAGTGGCAGTTAGGATTAATAAATAATTTAAACTCTATTTGTATTTCCTGAATTTCCTATTTTTATCTATTTTAGCAATAATAACTTTTTTCTGTTTTAATTACATAATTTTTAAATAATTTATTCAAAGAGGATATCCCTTCTCTCCAATATTTGAATATAATGATATAATTATTTATGTAAAAGAGCTATAGTCAAAAACTGAGTTGGAAAGTTCTGAATATTTAAAATTCTTACCATTTACCTATTCTTTAATATCCTATAAGCTATGAGCGACATTCAAAACCCCAAAACCCCTTAGTGAGGTTTATAAGTGCTTTGATTTGTACGGTATAGTTGGGGTCTTATTGGGGTTAGTAGAGAAATTAGGTCAAATTGCAAAATGAGAAATAGAAATTAGCGAAATTTAGGGTCTATTTATGATGAGTAATATTTAGATTTACTGCTTAAGCTTAGGTATGGTACAAGTATTAATATACACTAAGTCAAACCAGTAATGAATTATGCTGCTATAGCAAAGCTCCTGCGCAAAAGTGCCTCAACAGTTAGGTATTATTGCTTGTTGGCTGTTTAGCATTATAATTCAGGCACTAGAAAGCATCCTGCAAGAAAATAAAAGTTCTCACAGCACCATATTGACTACCTCTGCGACTCGAAGACTTTAAAGTATTGGGCACACTTTCCACTAGACTAGCGAGCTGTGATGTTCCATCGCAAGTTTCCTGACATGCGTATCTCTCCTTAAACTATAGCCAACATCTATAGAAGAAATGGTATTACTTCAAGACTATCAACAGAGTGAAGAGAGTGATTGATTTCACAGTGCCATTTTATAGTAATAATTTAAACTATATAAATGATTAAATGCAGAGAGCTATTACAATAACATCAAGTTCATACACGCTGATGAAGCTGTGTTTACCTTCAACACCTTTAACAATAAGTCTTGGTATAAGAAGTATGATAATATAGAAGTCTACGATTAGAAAGTAAAGGTTGTAACCCATGCAATTTTAGCAAGTATTAGTGAAAACTCTGGCTTAGAAAGTAATGTTATTCATCCTCGCTCTATTAAGCGAGAGTAGCACATAGAGTTCCTACATAAGCAGATAAATACAACGATTAAGAGATCATCCTGTTTGTTGACAACCTCTCAGTTCATAAGACTAAGGAGTCTAAGAAAGCTTATGAAGAGTTAAACATTACTCCTGTATACAATGTTCCTTACAGCCCTTAATTTAATGGAATTGAATTCTACTGGAGTTAAATAAAGACCCAATACAAGAAACTACTGCTATATCACCTAATGCATGACCTGCCTATAGATACAGTAGACTTGATTCAGAGTAGCTGCAAGAGAGTAAGCATAGAAAAGACAACAGTTTGTGCGAGAGAAGGAAGAATGAATGTTTATAAATAAGTTTTAGATTTAAATGAATGAATAAGTTCACATATTAAACTAACCTAAAGGGGTTTGGCTTTTCTTTATTCTCCTCTTCTTATGGCTTGCTTGGGCCCAAATTTCTTCTCATTGTGCCAGCTCCTGCATCTATGTTCATTTCTTCTGGCTTTTAAACATCTTTATAAGTCTCTTGCTCATTCATAAATAGTCTATGACTTTCTCTCTCTGTGAACCTTCGCATGCTCTTTCATTAGGAATATACCAGATCAAGGT
This sequence comes from Oxytricha trifallax, assembly GCA_000711775.1. Classification (NCBI taxonomy): domain Eukaryota; phylum Ciliophora; class Spirotrichea; order Sporadotrichida; family Oxytrichidae; genus Oxytricha; species Oxytricha trifallax. The sequence goes on from ARYC01010795.1 coordinate 14,321, forward strand.
TTCCCTACAAAGTTATGAATCAAAGCTTACGAGAGAGGAATGGACGCTTCTTAAGCTCAGCGAGCCAGGTCTCGCTTATTAGTATGCCTTGCTTCTTTTAATCTTCAGGAGAAATAGAGTAGCGTTTTTTGTGAGCTTCTTCAATGATCTCTCTGAGGTAACTCTCTCTCTTAAAGTGCCAAGAACTCCAAAGAAGAAGCTCCTTTCTGGAAGCTTGTTAGAGACGTGTTTCTTGGTAGGAAGATAAACTACCAACTCTTCATCTTTCATCGCATCCTCGTAGAGATTAGTGACTGAAAATCTCTGGGTAGTTTGGTATATCTATCAACTTTATTTCACTGTTTTTGAAGGCTTTCTTCTCATCGTAGAGTATAGCTTTTAAGAATGAAATTTTGGTACCTTCCATCGTTGAAGGAATAAACCCACTATAGCATATGATTAAGTATATGTCACATGCTTACCATGCTAAGTGAGGTATCGATCGAGATCTTCCTTGCTTCTAAATCTTGAGATCATTTCTTAAGCTTCAACCCTCTTCATTGCAGTACTTATAGATTCCATACTTGTTCCCTCTCTTGTTATTGAATTTCAAATTTTAATATATAGAGTTCTGGATCCTACTGTTAAAAATCTTAGTATTAAATATGGGCATCTTATAGGAGGTCAACCTTGGTAAGGATACGTGGAGAAAGCTGGCAGAAGCTGTAACAAACTTCAGAGATGGAGCTCCATTTTTATCAATTTAGTTCCATTAAATTAGTACTAAACTTGTTTGAATTTAATTAGTACTGGTACTAATTCGGTTTAATTTTAATTGGTACCAATTTAATAGTGTCAAAACTTAATTAGTACCTACTTTTAAACTAATGAGGTTTTAATGGAAAAGTTCCAAAATTGTTCAAAACCTAATTGGTACCAGTACACCTGAATATTATCTAAGTTAGTACCAAAATTAAAAATATTAAGCATAATATTAAAAAAAATATAGTTATAAACTAAGTATAAATTGAGCTCTAACACTTCAATATCAACCATTAGTGCTGCAGTGCCAACTCCTATACATAGTTGCTATAACTTGAGAGGTTATTAGAGCTTTATAATACAAATTTAAAATTTGAATTTAAACATGGCGGCTAACTTAAATCGTAAAGCAATCTCTCTTGGCAATGGTTAATCATAGCTAAACTTTGGCACCACTAAAAACAAGAAGTTATTTATATTGAGAGGGAAGTAGAGTTAAGAGCTCTTGAGTTTGAAGCATAGGTCTTCAAAATTCAAGTATCTAACTAGAAGGGGAGAACAGAGTTAGGACTTTAAACATAAATTGAATATGTTGAGGAGCTAAAAGAACAGCAACCAATTGAAAAACACTTTGAATGCAATGATTGTTAAAACTTCTTCTCAACTGAGTAGAGCTTGAAGAGGCATATTAAAGAAATACATTCTGGTAAAGCGAAGATTTATTTCAAGCATGATAAGGTGGATGGCAGGAATTAATGCACGACTTGCATGAAGTCTTACACTCACTCAGCTAAGGTTAAAAGACACATGCAAAAGCATCATTTTAGCGAGTTTTTAATGTAAGATTAAGAGACTTAAAAACTTATACCTGCCAAGAGAAAGTCTAAACTCTTGAATCTTTAAGAGAGTAGTAAGAAAAGCTCAAGAGACAGAAACGATATGAGTCAATGAATTAACCTGCAGGCAATACATTTTTAGCATGCTTCTAAGAGAGAGCTATGTATATCCCTGCATTAAATGCTGTTGATCTTAACAATTGCATAGAAAACTACTTGAATATAAACGTGCCTAGCAAGGCAAAACTTATAGTAGTTGACGAGTTTGCATACAAGGTATATCGTTTCAGCTATCTCATTAAGAATGAACAGTATTAGAATAGGTTTGCTAACGAATATATCGTTCTTAGAGAAGCTTAAAAAAGAGATTGCAAGAACTTGCTTAAGCTAGACGGTGTTATTTTAGCTTTGGGTTCATTGCACTAAGGCTTAAGAAATATGAAATGACTCTAAGAGACTATCTATATCAAAGCAGATATCCGGATGATTTGAATGATATACTTTCAGATATGATTAAGGGTGTCTTGGAGTTGCATGAACTTGGATATGTTCATAGAGATCTAAAGCCTGAAAATGTGATGCTCAACCTCTGTCCTTTAGAAGTTGTAGTTATCGATTTCAATAGAGCCTTAAGATAAGAGATTGTAACATTAGCCAAGGTTCTTGGGACACCAGGATACTTCCCAATCAGAGAGAAGTGGACAAATGGCTCTGTTTAGTGGGATGTATGGGCAGTTGCTGCTATCATATGAAAGTGACATGGAAAGCATGTCTTACTTTGGTACTAAGCATGAAAAACAATCAATAGGCTTAGCTTAGAAGCATATAAAATAAGAAGATGTCTGCGAAGAAATAACAAACATAGTAGAGATGATAATCGTGAGAGCTCCTTCATATCCTAGATAATCCTTAGATGACATACTTGAGCCACTATAGAGAGCAAGATTCAAGAGATACAAAAAGACAAGCAGATTAAATTTGTTTGAGTTAAGTACTCTAATATTCATTAAATATTCATTAAATTCACATTAAACCTGCGTTTTCTCTACTAACCCCAATAAGACCCCAACTATACCCTACAAATCAAAGCACTTATAAACCTCACTAAGGGGTTTTGGGGTTTTGATTCTAGAGAGAAATATATTCACTTTTTTGTTTCAGTTTTTAATAAATTTAATTTACTGGAGATATTTGCTAACTAATTAGAAGAGTAGAATTATTCTTAAGAGACTCTAAGAATTCTATAGTTAATATTACTGAAAGTTAATTTATAGATGGTTAACAGTTTGCTATATAACAACTCTAAACTGAAGCCTTATACTAGGGAATTATTTAGAAAATATATTTTTAAAACTTGAAATTCATATAAATATGAAATTTAAACTGAACAAAGATAATTATACTTATTTACTTTATAAATATAGAATCAAGAAGGAAGTATCTTACTTGCAAAGAGTCCTTGATAGATTTTACATAAGTTTTGTGGAGAACAAATAACCAACATATTTATTAATAATTACTCAATCACTAGACTCAGCTGAACTCTTGAGAGTTAATTCCTTTTAGTAATTGATAAGAAAACAAGCAAATTCTTTCATTCACGAATTAGCTTTCAATTTAATTTTTGGAAAGAAACTTCTTGCTGAAGCATTAATCTTGAAGAATAAATAGGCAAGAGAATCAAAATCTATTTGTAAATAAATTATTGAAAATTTTTATATATAAATTGGAGTTTAAATAATTGAAATATTAAATATAATCTATGTATGGTCATAAATAGGAATAAGAGTAACAATCTTCCCTCTAATCTTTATTGAATGTATTCTCTTCAACTTCAACTGCTAGTACTGATAAAGATAAACCTTATCTAACTTCTCTATAAAAATCATCTCAATAGTAGCATCATAAATAGTATATTTTTTTAATAAAATAATTTATCTAAAGAACGAAAGCTTATCCCGGACCATTTAATTTCGAATCTCTCGAATAATCTTGTCATTTTTTACACTAAATTTATTTATTTACAATTTAAATGAAATCAAAAAGACTACTATCACTTGCAAAAACAAGCATTCATTTTATACATGCAGTCTGCTCTCTAGATGAACCTAAGCATCGCTCTCACAGACCTTGCTAGAAACTAAATGTGGGTTGAAATGGTGCAGTTGTGCGTGAGACGCTTCGATTAAATGGAGAGAATGCAACAAGTTTTGATATTCAGACATAAATCTAATGCTCCTACTTCAGGTAACTTAGAACATTAAGAGAGCTATAGAAAAATAATTGCAAATATTTCATAAATATTATATATATATATATATGTACTTTAGATATAAAAAAATGGGAGATTTTAAACATATTAGCTAGGGTAATCCAAATGAAGGCAGTGGAGATGTTTTTACAAGCGTAAAAGAATAGTATTGTTATAGTGAGTAATTAGAATAATTTTTATTGAAATTTACTCTTAAAAAAATTCTTAAAATTCAACAACATTTTTTGTGAAACATATTTGAGTAATAACAGATGGAATGGCTTGAGTTAATTGACGAGAAGGAAAGATCAAGACGCATTAAAAATATGGAATATGACAAATAAGAATGCATAATTATTCTGTTTGAAGTTAATTCATCAATAATTATATAAGCATTGTTACTTATAAAAATATCAACAATATTTTATGATAATATAGTTATTATTAAGATATTATATAAAATATCTGTATATTTTATTTAAATTATTGAAGTGATTGAGGAGATATTGAAGAGAATAAAACAACTAGAGAAAAAGAAAAAACAAAATATATCTGACGATTAAACAAACAAAGAAGATGAGAAGTAAGTTTAAGAGCAGTCTAGATTTAATGCAATCATTGAGTTAGTAAGATACTTAAACCAACACAAAAGCTTTATAAATTTTAATCATATATTTATGAGAGAAATATAAGTGAATTATAGTTAAAAATTTTATTATATCAAATTGAAAATAAACTTTCAATAATTATAATATAAAAAAGTGTGGAAGAACTCAATTCTCTTAAAATGCATGTGCTTGCCGAAATACTCATGGTATCAAATTCAGAACT
>ARYC01010796.1:0-18938 GCA_000711775.1 Oxytricha trifallax
AATAATTTAAAGTTCATTTTATTTTTAAAAATAGAATTGTATATAGATGAATTACAAATTAAAACATTATAATTAATATTAAAGATTTATGTTTATATTAATTAATAATATTATTGATTTATTGAGCAATATTAGTTTAAAAATGAACTTTAAATTATTGAAAACTTAATGTTATTTTTATACACATGATACCTAATTGAGTAAATTAATTATATTAAAAATTACTCTATCTCAAAATGATCAAAACTTCGAGATGGAGTAGTTTTTAAATATTTAAATAAATTAATATTAAAATAGAGTGTGTAACTAATGAATTTTTAATTACATTGAATTTTACTACAAATTCTACTCAATATATAAAATATTACATAAACCCCATTTTTTGTTGCTATTTTGATTTACTTTTTTTGAATTCTACATTTACAATCTATTCATTTTAAAAATCTACTTTATTAATATCATATTAAACCTTACTTAAACAAGTTCCTCATCTATCAATTGCTTTATTGTGGTTTGTAATATCTTCTTAAAAACAGATTAAAGTTTAAATACCAACGATTTCCTGCCAAATATCTTTAGCTAAAGGCACTTTATCAATATCAATAACCACATCTTATAATCTTTAAGTGTTTCATAAAAGAACAAGATCTCTTGAATAAATTAGCCTCGCATCTTTTGTGATATTATCAATTACTAAAAATGAATTTAGTAATATATGTTAAATTGATCTCTATAATTTAATTTAGGACATGTAAAGCCTTATATTTTCAATTATATCAAACAATATACATTTCATTTGCATATCTTTAAGCTCTGCATATAGATTAAAGTTTATAATGGTCTTTATTATTAAGGATTTTCAATTTAACTTGACTTAAAATTGATTTGACTCTATTTAATAATCTCTACTCCAATTTAACTAATGTATTTTCATTAAATCGGGTAAGTAAACATTAAAGCTTCCAAAGTTTCAAAGTCACATTAAAATCATTAATAGCCGTCTAATTGATATAAAATAAATAGATATTTAATTTCCTTCGAATGAATAAGCTATAATGCTTCAATGCTTCAAGCATAAATTAAAAACATCAAAATTTAATTTGAAAAATTTCTTGCATCTTGCATTACCACTTCAATATCATTGAATTCGATAAATTTAATCTAATATGAATATTATTAATGGTAATTTATGTATTGCTATTCAATAATTCTTTTGCATAATAAGTTAAAGAAAAGAAGAGTTTTTAATTGCTTTTTTTTTGCTTTTATACTTTATAAAGAATGCATATTCCACAAACATTTTTAGTACAAAAAAAAAAGAATTTTAAAATAGTAATGAGTAGATCTTTAAAAATTGTGAATTGTTTTTGGATTCTTCGTCCTCAGTTACCCATAGAATAAACTAATAAACAAATAATATGAAGATTTAATTTTTGTCATCAAATCCATAGGCATAGGTATTATTATGGCTTTATAAATAAAGATGTTTGACTTTTGGCTGAGAAAAGGAAGGTTTTATATAGAAAAATGTATGCGCCACCAAGGTTCTATCAAGCCCATCTCACCATGTATTTGACTCTTAAATTATCATACTCCACACAAATATGTATTAGAAGGTCCCCTATAAGATTGAAACCTTGATAACTAGATGATCTCCGAGGTGAGACTAGGTGAGCTCTAGTTAAAAAAAAAGATTTAAACGATTTAGACTGTTTACATAGAGCATGGCCACCAAGTGTCAAAAGGTGCCCAAAAATATTGTTTTTGGATTTTTCCGTTCCGAGTTACCCTCAATATTATGTAATTTAAATTAGAAACTATAATATGATGACGAAATGAAGTGGATAAAGATCGTGAACTTTTTGATTTCAGGGAGGTTTATTTTCAAGCTCTTTTTATTTGTTTATAACCAGATTAAGTCTTTAAGGCCATATATTTTCATTTTACTATCTCTCTTTATTTACGTTACTTAAATCATATAGTAACTATAGATATTTTTAAGTTTTGATTTTGAGCTGCTTTACAAATATTGCTAAATATACATTTGCTTATGCCTCAATTTTATACTTCAAATCCAAAATTATTTTCCACATTCTGTATATATCAATTTTTAATGTGTTTCAAAGATTTCTGTTGATTACACACATTTTAATAAATTATAAAAAAATGTTAAGTTTTCAAAATCTTCAAATTGATTTAAATGATCTCTTAATAATTAATATTTTTTTTATAATTATCTTGGCTTTTACATTTTATAAGTTTTTAAGTGATCTTTAAATCATTTAATCTTCCTGAATCGTTAACTATAGATGCGGTTAGTATAATTGATTTCTCTTCAAATCGATTAATAAAAATAGTACATTAAGATTTTTTTTACTAGAAAATATTTTTATAATCGTATATATTTCTTATAAAGAAATTATAATGTAAACATTTTATTGTATGTTATTTATAAAAAAAAGCGTTTGAAGTATTCAATTAAGCCAGAAATTATTTTGATAAATGGTTTTGGGCATTTAAAATTATTTATTATTAAAATATTTTATATAAAACCTATGCTTACTTCCCTTTCAAGGTATATTTTTAATATGCAAAAGGCCAAATAAGAATTATCTTTCTGTAATATAATTTAAATATCAATCCCACCTTTCTCATCTAATCTCTGAATCACCACTAGATTTGTAACTTATTATAGTTAATATATCAAATTACTTTGAGAAATCAACCAAAATACACATCTAATTATAGCACACTAGCTGTTATCATTGACTTAATTGTAACCAACTTGCTGAGTTTCTATCTTCACATTATTCTTCGTTTGTGCTATTCAGAATTATAAAGGATATTTCATTTTATGCAAAACATTCCAGCTATCAACGAGAACTTCTTAAAAAATACAATTACTGAAGCCGCTATCTATTGCTAGGCAAAAAGTAGTCTTGCTCGAAATCTTAGTTCAGAGAGAGACGTCTTCATTATGTTTTGAGGAGTTTTAACTATGCTCAGTATGTTAATAAATTAAATTAGGCCTATTAAATTTTTAAAGTTATAGTATTTAAGAAATATTAATCATTCCTATCGATGAAATCTATAAAAAAATTTTTAAAAAATGCTCTAATAAATAATAGAACTAAAAGAAAATTTCATAGGAGTGATTTAATTCATTAAATTCCTAAATATAATTAAAAACTCTATAAAACATAATGAATTCTCACTAGATCTGAAATTTATCTAGATTTGTTTGTTTTTCTAAAATCATAGCTGGTAAAATTTGACCATCTAAAGAAAGTCTCTGTAGTTTGGACAAAATTCAAAAGTTATTATTGATACCTTTAAAAAGTTAAAACTTAGATAAAGTCATCCTATATGGCTCTTGTGATCTAGGACTATTTGTATATTCTAATTATTTAAATGTGTCAATAAATCAAATTTGGAGCAATAGAATCACATGACAAATATCGCTGGTAGTTACATTAAACAACCAGTATTTTTAAAATTCCTTTAATAAACTCTACCTTGGCTAAATGTTTAGTTTGCAATTTAAGAATGAAAAGACAAAAATCTACAAAAGGAGCATCAAGAGGCTTGCTCACGTAATCCCCATAATCAGGTATATGCCAAGGACCATAGATGACCTCACTTTAAGAAAATGTTCAGATAGGTTAATTTATAAATTTGTTTAGCATTTACTTTAATTAATAGGTTATTTTAATAAAAATGGAGTTTTTATTGATCAGTACAATATTCTCAATCTATCAATTTAAAACTCTTTTTTTTATATAAATAATTACTTTTAAAAAAATCATTTATTTATTTTTAAAATATTTATGACATTAAGGTTTAATATTTTTAAAACAAAATTAATATTACTAATTTATAAATAAACTAATCTATAATTTGTTTATAATATAATAATATTGATAAAATACGTAAAAATAGGAAATTGTAGATATTCACAAATAAAGAGTAATAAACCCCATATATTAACTGTCATGTTTTTTAATATAGATAAATCTAATTTAATGTACATTTATTAAAACTATTAAAAGTGTGAATATACAATTGTATATTGTACACGAAATCCCTGTATAAATTGCCCTCTAAAATGTACAGAAACCAATGTACAATTCCGAAAATTGTACACGAAATGTACAAAAGGTTCAGTGTATTAGTACTACTCAATGTACAAAATCAGAGGAATGTACAAATGTACAATTTGGGTTTTACAGATTTTTTGAGAATTTTACTCAAACAAAACCCGATTAGTGATTACCTAAGATGTGATTTATAATACGGTTTTAATTTTGATTGATTAATTAATAAGTGCAGAGTACTAATGTCATAGCCGTGCAATCTGAACCATTGCATCTCCCTCGTGTCGAAACCATTCTCTGGCTTTTCCCGTAGGCAAACTATCTACTAGTGAGATCTTAGGATGAAAGTCTCTGGAACGAGGACTCAAATAACAAGCACGGTGAGGATCTTAGTACTGAGAAGATGAGCATGAGAGACACGGATGCAGAAGGTGATGTCAAGAAATGAGCCATTTCTAATAAGTTTAATTATTATATTTAAATATATATTTAAGATGTGTGCAGATAATCTACCCCTTTTTGCCTGATTATACTTTTGCACAGTTGCACACTTGCACACTAAATTATATATATTTAATTAATTAATAAATAAATTTGGTCATAATAATTTAAATCAATCTTAATCTTAATCAAATTAATTTCAGCAATAGTCCTAATATGTGCCAGTTGTAATTATATATAAGTAATTCATTTATTTGTATTTCTTAAATTTCCTATTTTTATCTATTTTATCAATATTTATAATTTTAGCAGATTAAAAGGAAAACTTGATAATTATCAATTTATAATATGATTTTATGTATTTTTTATGATTTAAAACAACACTAAATTTCATATATATATATATATATTCTATGAATTTTTACATATTTTCAATCAACTAGTATGATCCAGCATAGTCCACCAGCTTATAATTTAACTATACCTTTTATTAAATATATTAACTTGATCAGTAAGTAGCAGCAGTTTATGACTTAAAAGAATGTATTTTGCTATAATTTTTCAACTGCTATTATAGGAAGATGAGAAGAACTGGTCAGCTACATATCTTGAAAGTGAAAAATTAGCTGCAGTTTATCAATATTAAATTATTGATTTCGATTCATTTTTTTCTTAAATTTAATCTAATCACCAATTTTAAAATTATTAGAACATATTCAAAGTTGCTAATTAATATTAAAGCATCTATTTCGAGATATGAAATTTGGTTTTAACTGAAAATCTTGGTTAGTATGTAAGCAATGTGGTCTAATTTCACTTTTTCTTTTCTACAATATAATTAATAATTTAAATTAATATCAAATTGGGCAAGAAGAAGTTCATATACTTCTAAACTTGGACTTATACCAAGCTGCTGAGATTAAAACTAAGATTTGCTTGTGCTATTTATTTCCCTCTCAAACAGCCATTTGAGAAATAATACTAATTTAGTCTATATAAATTTAAATTTATTTGATTAAATTTTACAGTTTTGCATTATTACAATCCAAATAACTGAATAATTACTAAGCTTTTAAGGATGAATGGATACTTAGGATGGCAATTATATTTTAGCAGCTTAAAGGGAAGAGAATAAATAAGAATTATGATCTAACGAAAACACACTTAAAAAATCATACATAAATTAAAATAGTTAAATTGCAATTGATTTAAACTTAGTTCTCACACTTATATGTATATTTTGATGTTAACAAGTGTTTTAATCTTATTTATTTATTCTTATTACCAATGAGACTAGTAATATTAGTATTAAATATGTTGATTGTCTCATTGCTAACTTTGGTATTAATTAATTCAGAAAGATCTAAAGACACAATTAAATATAGTTTTATGACACAGCAAGCCGCCAACTTGAGCTATTTAATAAACTATTGATTCTTTAAAGACAGATTTAATTGAAAGGAATCTATACAATTTCTCTAATTTTATTGCAAAATTAAAATATATATATATATAGAGTGAGCTAACATCTACCTATACTTAAGATAGCTAATTTGACATTATTAAAGGGTGCATTGATCAACTAAACAGTACTGCTTAAACCTGTTTATTTTATCTAATGAGAGCCTACATAAACTTTGCTTTTTATTCAGTAACATTTTAATTAGCTTATAAATAATGATTAAATAATAGGCATATTCTTGAGCATATTGGGAGAGACTGCATTGCTACATGACAGGAGAATATCTTTAGCGTTAAATACATAATTATGTAAGGCTTAGCACCATCAAAACAGATGTTGCGGATACAAAGTCGAATCAAAGAAAAAAAATTAGTCAAAAATGAGACAAATAAAGTTGACACAAAAACTTCTAAGCCTTAGCATAACTACTATTCAAGTTAATAATATTTATTTATTGAAGGGAGAGGAAAAATCAGTGATCATTGATACGAAAATCGAAAGAGCAGGAAGCTACAGAAGCATCATAACTAAAGTAATAGAAATGCCTTAAATTATCAATTGCACACTAAAGAATTGGGTCGGCAATACCTACATAATTGATTTAGACAATAAGAAAGTGACAATGTGCATGTGTATAAAGGGTCTCTACATGAACATAATCTTCAATCATGGTTATTTTAACAAAATCATAATAATTAATAATTAATAAAATTGAAATTGCTGTCATTATGGGGATCACTATTCATTAGATAGAAACAAGTAACCTTTTGAAAATGTATATCTACACTTTATTTTAATAAGGATGTTAATTGTGATCTGGATGTAAAAAACTTTACAAGAATAGGAGTAATACAGATAAGAATTAATGTTTATGATAGTGATTGCTTTGAAGAGAAAATATACTTATTTATTTATACATTTATTAATTTATATAGTTTTTATTAACTGGTAATCTTTTCAAAACAAAAAGAGTTAATAAGTGTTAATAATTTTGTATAGTGAATATTTAAGCCTTGATTCTAGCATTAACAAATAAATGCTTATCATTCTCCAGATACTGGAAATCTCCATATTGTTTTAATCTTTGATTTTAAATATATTAATTCCTGTTAATTTGCTAGAACTATCTCTAAACCACATTTTTACTTTAGCAAGGCCTCCTAACTCCTAAGGAAATATGCTCAATATGATCAGAGCTAAAGAATATGGGATGTTAAATGAAATATAAATATAGATTTCATGCAGAATGTATAACCTAGTTTAGGGTGGTAATTTAAATATTTACTTCATACTTTATTTTAAGTTACTGTGACTCCCAAATTATGTCACTTGTTTATATAAATGTGCTCATTCGAATAAGTTTCAGACCCAAACTCAGCACTTACCATAATCATCACTGTGATAATATTCAACTTTGTCCTTTCATTAAGTGTGAATTAGCACTTTAATATTCATGTCAATGAATTGAAAGTTGTTTAACAGTCTAAATTTATATTAAATAAATTTAATTATACATTTACTCAATATTATTTATTTAATTAACAAATATTGCTTTCTACTTTTATTTGTGTTACCTTTATTTGCTTCTAAAATCTATGAATATTACACCATAATTTTGATTAATGAACCTTGAAAGTGAAGGACTCAACCTAGACTATGGACACTACTATGAAGAAACATAACTCCTTTGTCAAGGACTAAAGACTCCAAGTTTTGTCTAGCTAACCAGGCATTCAAGTTGTTCCGTAGTGTTTATTCCTCTAATCGTAGTTTTATTCTTGTTACTAGTTTAAAATGTCAAAGAATGCATTATTTCCTCACATAGTTTGACTCTAATAATAAATACTTTAAATGAATATTATAGAATAATGCTTTTTAAATGTTAAAAGAGTTAAGATATGGAATTAATGTGATAATACACGTAAAGAAATGGAATCTTACTACTACTCCTCTTCAAAGCTTCCCAATTTATGCTCTAATTATGCAAATTATTGTTGTTAATAATAAGGCTATAATAATAAAACAATTTAATTTGACTAGTATTAACTCTGGTATATTCTCTCTATTAATAAAATATTATTTTGTGAACATTATATCGAGTTTTAATAAGTTTTAATTCTATTTATTATAGTTGATTTGATTTGGTCAATGAGATAATAGTTTTTGATAAATTCATCAAACAGTTAAGTTCTGACATTTGTGAATCTTGGTATTCCCTAAACTTAAATATTTAGATTCTTATATTTATGCCTATGTAAATAGTTTAAAATTTTACTAATTAAATAATTAAATAATAAATTTAATAAAATTGTACTCAATTGGCAAAATTAATAAATTAAATAGGAATGTCAGGACTGCAATATGAGCCTTAAATTGGGCGAGGTTTAAAATTTTCTGTATCATTTTTAATTAAAAACTGTATATGTATATGGGTAATCCGGAAACGACGAAGAAAATAATAATTATTATCATCATTATCACTAAAAACCAGATATATTGAACTCAATGAGTAAGTTAACTGTAATTATTTGTTCCATGACATGTACATTTTATATTAGTAAAATATACACAAGTAGCTTTAATATTTATTATTAAATTTATTAAAAATATTGTGATAAAAATCTAATCAAACATTCTAAGAGATAATTACAGGAATTTATTTGTAAATAATATATTATTACTCTATAAGTTCTATTTACTTACTTTCTAGTCTCCACTTATATGTTATAGTAGACACCTATTTACCGTTTCTCTACTTAATAATCTTCATATCTTTCTTGCTGTTGGGTGATTGCATGTAACTTTCCAGGTTGGCAGCTTATCTTTCGGCACTAGGCCACTACTCATTTTCTTAGTTCCTGTATTAACTCTTGCCATTTTTGTTAATTGTCTTGAATTCAAATCATTCTTATAGAGATACCTTCCTGCCAACATGGCATTGTTGTCAATCTAACTGGGCAATATACTTTTCCTTTAATAAAATACCATTCTCATTTCAACCAAACTTCTTTTAGTCTAACTTTAACATCGTGGTGATGTTCTTTTGTAATTGTTCAATTGAATTAGGATTCAATCGTTCTCCTTTAATTATACTTTGCTGTTTATTAAATTTATAGTTCTAATTCTCATAAAATGCTATAACTTCATGATCGAATCTTAAACTTTAATTTATAAATATAATCAAGTTGAATCTTTAATAACTTAAGCTACCTAGTCATGCTTTTAATCTGAATAATCTCTCAATTAGAACCTTAATGTTTTAGTTCTTCATGCCATATTATATAATAATATTTCAATTTCAAATCGCTTGGTAAATTCTTAATCTATCAATTTTATATATGTCATGGATTTGGGGAAACCTTGTATTGAGCTCATGTTCTATTAAATGCTTCATAATTTGGATTTAAATCTACAAATTTCTTGAGAATATTTCCCCTAAAAAATGCCTAATCTAGTAACTCTCTAAACTTTTATTTGCTGTTTCTACATTTATAGTGCAAGAAGCAAAACCATTTTTCAATTGGCAGTTTATTCTTAATTTTTATTTTCTAATTGCATTGTTTTCAGCTGTCTCAAGTAACATAAGATATTTCTAATATAAATCTACTTTTCTCATGTAGCATCACAAAATATTGCATGAGTTGAGGACTTTGAATAAGGTTGAGCTCTGTGGAGTATTGCTTAGTATAACAAGCAGTATTTACATGTTAATTTTAAACAACTGGTCCTCCTTCCAATTAATATCTTCCATCTTTAATTCACCACTAATAATGGTATTTAATGTAAAATCATTAAAGATATAAGCTAGGCTACCACCATCATACATCAAATTGTTTTTATTGATTTATTAGTTAAACTTTAGTATTATCATATTTATCTTTAGTATTATCATATTTATATTTAATTTATATTTATATTTAATTTAATTTCATTCTATTTTCTGCAGAGCTTTTGGATTTAAATATATGTTCAAATCTATGCATTTCTCTTTATCTACTCATTTGTATATCCCTAATTACCTTTATTTCCTTGATTTATTTCGACTACTATATGAGTAGCAACTCTTTAGGGATTACTTTCATATTATATCTCTATTTTTGAGAATTACTTAAGCACTTCATCAAGATTTGTGTAGTTTGTTTAACATTAATTAGAATCCTATTTGTAAAAACTAGAATATTCCCTTGTTTAATCAGAAACACTCATTCAGTTTGAATAAATTGAGATTTAAAGGTCAATGTTGAATAGCATATGCTTTAGAGTGTTTATATTGTGATTTTTTGTGCCATAACTATGTTTTTCACTTTAAATATAGCTTTACTGTATTTATTATCAATTAAAACGCTAAGTGCTTTGTTTTTCTTGACAGAATCGTATAGTTTTTGAAGATCTAATTATAAAAGAGCTTATATCTGTTTGACATATTATTTCTTCTATTCTCTTTGTTTAAGGGGTTCACATACTATTTAGTAACTCTTTTGTGTAGCACATAGTTTTAGTGGCTGACTCTTTTCCACTGGAAGATTGCTTACAGTAACTTCCTTAACTATTTTGCGAAAATGGGAGTTAGCTGTTATAGGTCTCGTGTTTTTACCTAGCTAGTGATGCTCTGATGTCATTAAGCAATTTAAGTCTTCCTTCCACAATGCAATATAGTGTTCATTGAAAGCTATGTCATTTAAATGAAATTGTTGAATTTTCAAAATTAAACTAGATATATTAAATCAACTAAGGCATATCTAAGCGAATTGCTTGTAATTTAAATATAATAAATGTAATGAAAAGTTGTATATATCTTAATATATAGATTTCATAATATATATTTGAATATTTAATTTAAATGGGGTAAAATAAAGTCATATTATATATATCTTTAGAAGAGTAATTTTATAGTTATTACTAGAATCTAAGCAATTGTTTTACTGTTAAATAAAAGACCCATTATTTGAGCTAAATATTCATGAATATTTATAGTAATCAGTAGAGAAATAACTTCAAAAATTGCTTCTATTTGAAGAGGAGAAACAAAATAGAAATGAATTAAGGCTTAAAAGATTCATAGCAACCCTGTTAATTACTAAATAAATTTACAAGATGTATTTTCCTTTTGTTGAAAATAAAAATATTAAAGTTAATTATAAATATATATATATATATATTGGAAATAATTCCCAAGAATAAAATGTTTAAAGTATAGTTCTTGCTTATAAAGAAACCTTTTAATTATTTTAATAAATAATTTAATGATTGCTTATCTAGATGTCCACAAATAAGATCATTCTAAAATGATTTTATAATGATCTTGATCTATTATGATTCAGATAATAAATTATTTACAACTGAGTATGAAGTTCTAAAGCAATTAAATGAATATGTATTTTCCTAAATTCCTTCTTAATTGCAAGATTTTCCTTCATTAATATCATTTTCCATTGTCATATTACTTGTTTCAAGGCAAGACTAATTGTGATCTTTAACCTCACTTTAAGATCGTTTTAGAATTCGATCTAATCTTATTTACTGGTTTCTTTCATTTGATTTTTGTCAGTTCATTAATAAATTTAATTTACTTAAGTAAATCTCCTGGCAAAGAAGAAGTACCATTTAAGTTCAATCCTAATTAAAACATGTTCTCATTTCTATTATAGCTTAATTCTACATTGTTTTTATGACTTAGAGAATGCTGCATTCCAATGTACTCTACTTTTAATAGAGTTCTCTTTGGTAGTTAATGGCATATAGTTTTTTGCTTTACTATTATTCCTGTATTTATTTGAAAAACTTCCTGATTAATTTCTTCAATATGACTATCTATTTAAGTATCTATGACAGTTTCCATAGATTTAATTTTTGCTTATACGAATTTTTATGCTTATTAATTGTCGATAAATCTTAATTTCACTCTTAAGTATTAAAATAAATAGTCAAATCGGTTTCTCAAGAGCTTGATATTAATCATAAGAAGGCTTGCTTGTACAGTTACTTACTTTAATGTTTAAAGTTAGAATAGAAGCCTCCATTATTACAATACTATAAGGGATCTATATAAAATATATTTGATATCTAATTGCTTTTATTTCTTCAATCAATTATAGTTGAATATAAATTATGTGTAAATATATGCAGGGAAGTAAAGATTGCTCCAATTTAGCACTTTCCAAGCTAAGCACTAGCTAGGTGTTTGTAACTGTTCACTTTATATTTGTTGCTAATTGCGTCAACTTAATGCTCTAGCTTTTAATTTCTATTGCCATTTAAACGCTATATAAACTTTTCCATTTATCTGTGGTTTTTACCTTTTTATTCTTTATCATCTAATATATATTTTAGTTTGAACTCAGCTTCTCTCATTATTATGTATACTGATTATTTAAATCACTCAGCAAATTTTCATTATCATCGAATCGGTCATTTTACTTCTCTAATTAATTGATAAAAATGAATTGACAGTCTTTGCTGATAACAGCTTTAGAATTGTTCATGTTATTTTTTTAAATATAATTGTATAATGAATTTCGACATTTAGCCATTGAGACTGGATTGTTAATAATTGTTTTTTAATATATAACATAGTCCTGAACATTCTTAAAAATCATCACAGATTTAAAAATATTGGTATATACTTTTTAGTGTTTTACCTTTGCATTGCTTATATCTTTTAACTTCAGTCAAGTTCATGCCTTAAATTTGATCATTAAATTTGAATTTAAAAAAATATTAATTTAATTAATGTTTTAAAATGATCCCACAATTATAATTATCAATAATAATATATAACTTAGAAAGGCAGTATATTAATATTTGTTAACACTTTAATTAAATTGAAGACTTAGTTCTATGAGCCTCGTATTTTAAAATCTTATTAGATATATAATTTAAAAAAAAATCTAGCAATATTATATTGTTTTTGAAAATAAAAATAAGTTTGTTTACTTCATCATAATTTCTAGTGACTCTTTAAAAATATATAGAGGTAATCTTTCAACATGAGAATATAGTTTATAGGACTTAAAGAATAATGAATATTCTCTTAAATAAAAAAAATATTTAATAAATAATTAATTATATCGACAGAACAATTTTTATAATTATTTAAATTCATTATAATGATTCTTAGCAACTAATTTATCCTTATAAATTTAACTTAGTCTTCATAAAACAAACTTTTATCTTTATTTTTAAATTCTTATTGATAATGATGAAGAGGATGAAGGTGATGAAGATGAAAATGAAGATTGTGATTATGATTATGATTCAGTAAGCAATTTAATATTATTTGTTTTGCAACAATCACTCATAAGCTTAGATAAAGCCAGCAAGTATATAATAATTCATACTCTTGAGTTTCATTATCAATGTGATACATAGATTTGTTCAATAAGTCTCGACTGGTTCTTCACTTATATTATTTGCTTGTTTTGCTCCTATTTGGGGTTCACTCTCTCATCATCATTAGTTATTGCTGACTACACTTATCTAGTCTTGCGGTTCTTCCAGTAGCTCCTTTTATGCTGCAATTAGTGTAATCGATGAATTCAAATATCAAATAATTTATTTATATCATTCATTACAATGCCTTTTATTGATTTAAACTTTAAGTTGTATGAATTCATCTTATTTGTTTTATACTTTTTAATTTTGTTTACACACAAAATAGTTTCATCTACAATGAAAGTATTCAAGCAATTCCAATTAACAAATGATTGTAAATATCAATGACTTGCTATATCTGTGTCAAGCAGTTTATATTCTTTTGTTATTTCTGAAAACCTATTGGAATCAACTGCTGTGTTGATCAAATTGCAGGGTTTCAGGTGATTTTAGTATGCAAAAGCTTATTATTCATTGCAGTTGTAGCATATATAATGTCTAACTGTAGTTTTCTCTGGTCTATTGACCTATAAAACTTATTTTAATTATCATATAATTTGAATATCTTTTTACTATTGAATATCATTAAGCAAATTAATATTCTAACTCGTGCTATTAAACTAAACATTAGAAATTTAACAGTATTAGTAGCCCTAAGATTAGTTATATCCATAATTCTTGTGTTTGGAATGTCTCTACTGTTTTAAAATCTAACTGTAAGTTAAGCTACTATTTCCTCCAGCTTTATTATGTGATATGCAATTAGCAAGAGTATATATTTGTGAAAAACAAACTAATAATCTAATTTATCACGCTATATTCAGTGTTTGACTTTCTTCTGATTTAACTATAGTTGAATCGACTAAAACTACTTCGTCTCTTGTTTTCCGTAAATTGAGATATAATGTAGTATCATTAAGGTTCAATCTTACCTTTTGAAAGTTTAAACACACTGAATTGTTCTATCAATGAGATTTCTTTGAATCAGACATAAATATAGTATTATTCAGACTGGCATTAAGATTGTGAAATTTATCTATCTCTTAAAATTATTTATGTTCTTTAAATTATTATGAATCTTTAATAATAAGATGGCAATTTGCATAAACTGTCATTAATTTCACTTATTTTATAGCTGAAAAAGCATAGTAGAGAGAGAGTAAGAAGACTTGCAAGAATACTTTAAAAGATAGTGAGATAATCACTTCAATAATTTAATTTCGGATTATGCTTCCATTTCTCTTCTCTCATACAGATTATGATGTTTCTATTCATAAACATAATGAACCTCGATGTTAAAAGAACTATTATATTTGAAACTTTAAGTAAAAGAATAAATTGTTTTCGAATTGGAAAACATTAAATATAAATTTAAATTCAAAATAATCTATAGTTATTAAAGAGATTTGGTTACTTTTCATTTTAATTACAGGGTACTAATATATATGGGCTTATATTAGTAATTTAACAAGTAACCAAATTTTTTAATTACAATATTTAAGCCTTTTACTATATTTAATAATTCTTAAATTTTATTCCTAACTGCCATTAATGGTGTCTCTAATGTCTCAGCCTTTTCAGTCTTAACGATGAGAAAGTCATGAATGTTCTCTGAGACCAGTACTACGACTGCATATCATGGTTTAACACGAGGGACCAACTAGCAAGCTATAGTGTATGAGAAAAAAGTGTCACATAAATATAGATATTACCAAACTGCATATAATTCTAAGGTTTTCATCTAAAGTGCTCTAATCTATTTATTTAATATGAAAATCGTTAATTGTTAAAAGTTAAATTAATATTAATAACAATAGTAATAGCAACAATAAGAATAGTTAATAATACTAAAAAAAACGAAAAAGAGTAAATATCTGAATTAAAAAAAGAATCTCCTTCATGCACGTCTCCATCTGCATGTATAAGTCTACTTCTACCACCCCGACCTTCCACCTACTGAAGTACCAAGCCGGTGGTACCTAGTACTGCAGCAGCACCTAGTCCATAAAAAATATAATAAAAGATACAAAATGAAATTAACATTTAATGAATGTTGGCCATGCTGGAGATATCTGTAATTTAAGTTTTCTGATTATATTTATAAGTATTCTTATTAATTTTAATTTAACTTTTAACAATTAACTATTTTCATATTAAATACATAGAATAGCTTGTCACCTCTGCATGGTTCATATATCACTCTACTACCTTATGTGTCAATACCTACAGCTCTTGAGGCTCTTTAAACAGTAGAAGGATATTATAGTTGAAAACAAGCAGCAGTATATTAAAGAAGTGTGAATTAAAATAGCGCAATGTTGCAATTCCAGGAACTATATTGGTTAAGATGCCAACGATTTCAGCGCGCACAGCAAACTGAATTAGGATCACATTACCTCCATATCTGTCAGTACATTGTATCTTCATTCAAATTCTCTAGATAGTTAAAGAATCCGCAAGGCATCCTACACTAAAGCTTAAAAATAAGCTTAGTTCAGAGTGGAAGTGAACAACAGGCTGAATAGATTTGGTGATTAAACAATTATGACCTACTCTATCGGTACTCTATGTGTAAACTATCACTTTGAGGAATACATATGGCTTTTAGGGAAACAATAATTTTTGATTATCTCGGATTCTTAAGAGTATATCTAAGTCGAAAGTTCCAACGTCTTGAGATAGAATGAAATGCGTTGAGTGGTGTCATTGGCTACCCACCAAATCTCTCAATAACCCCAATTTCTACTGCTATAATAAAATTAAGCTGAAAAGCTAATTCAGAGACTAGCTTTCAAGAATGACCAAGACAAGACGCTAAGAATTTGAAATCAGTGATACTCTTGATGCCAAGCATTAAAAGGAATACTGCCACATAAGACAACGACAAGAATTGAGATGGTAAATTTTCACTTCAAGTGATCTTGGAGGATTACGTTATTATATTCAGAAATAAGATAGACGAGTATGACATTGAGTAAATGATCAAGTCAATCGATATAGATGAGAGTGGATTTATTGATTATATTTTAAATCGTTGTAGCCGCAATGAATGGAAAGAACCTCTTGAATATAGCTAACTTCAGGATTCATTAAAAATCTTAGTCTTAGACAACAGTGGATCCATCTCATTTAAGAAAATCAAAATAGTCCTTGGGATTAGAAAGACGATTACAGAATAAGCTATGAACGACATTATTAAGCAAGTCTAACAAAGTGGTGCAATCAGAAATCTTTCAAGAATTTTAGCAATGGATGAAGAGATTATATTGTTTATTATTTTCATAATAAACGAGATAATACATTAAATTTAATAACATAATTATTAAATTATTTTTCAATCTTTTAAAATGAAACGAACCAAACACATAAAAATAAGAAATGTTATAATAAGTCTTTAAGTAATAAAGCAACAATTTTATATGATTTCAATTCACATATATGATATTATAATGTTTAAATAATAAAAAATAATTTTAAAGTTAGTATTCTGAAAAAGAATTATTCTACTATTAATGATTCATATAAAATAAAACATATCAGTTTGATACTAGTATGTAATTTATAATAACGTGTATATATTTAATAATTTATGAAGAATAAGTCACGTCTAATAAATATCAAAGAAAAGATTTAATAAAATTGAAAAAATGAATATATTTATAAATAGTATGGTAAATTTTATAATAAACGAAGAATTTCATATGAAACTAATATTTTAACTTCAAAACAATAAAGTATATAACTCTATTAAATACATAAAAATCATATGAAAAACAAATAATAAATAAATATATAATTGTAAATAGATGATATTAAAAGCATCAGCCATATCATAAAACTAGAGCTATTTACTATATAAATATTAAAATTACTAAAAAAAAATTAATGTGAAAAAGAAAAAATTAATATATTTTTAACTCATTTCTAAAGATAAAAAATAAAAGTCATTTAATTATTAATAATTAACAAATAAATAGTCGATTAAAAAAAAATTATAAATATTTAAAAAACTGAATCTAAATTAAAATTTTATTTCTCTGAAATATTAAGTTTTTGGATTTTAAATAAAATAAAAAAAATTAAAGGGAAAATCAGAATAATGTGATAAAGATCAAAAATATAATAAAAAAAACTGCATTCCAAATTTATTCATAATTTTAATATCCTTAATTATTGAGATGGAATGAGAAAGTAGATATATTAAAAAAAATAATTATTATGAATAAGAAAGTCTAAGTTGATAAAATAAAAAGAAATTATTATTATAATAAGAAAATTTCATATCGAATAAGACAATTTTGAAATATTTATTTTATTTCCAAGTATTTTCATCGATAAAAAAATGACTAGAAAAACATTAATGTCGTAGACATGATAAAACAGACTATGTAAGATTTATATTGATTAAAATAAATTGTAAATATAGAAAATAATAAGTTTGGAAGTTGAGAAAATGGTGAAATGAAATTGCAATTTAAATAGGCTCAAAGTAATTTCTCGAGAGTGTAAAATGTCGCAAGTGTTTTTACTTTTTTAAAGATAATTTTATTTAAGACATTCAAAACCCCTTAATGAGGTTTATAAGTGCTTTGATTTTTAGGGAATTTGTTAGGGGTTGGGGTTATTAATTGGTTTTAATGATAAATTTATAGTAAGTGTATTTAATTTATTCACTCAAAATGTACTTTTGGATCATGTGGAAGAGGTCTGTAGTTTATTCTACTCAACCACTATTGTATTTGCTCTATCGATATGTCTGATCGTGGGTTTGGCTTGATTATTACCTACTCTGCAATTATTTCATTGCTTGAGATACTCTTGTTTTATCTATAAATTGCTTTATTCTTTGCTTCGCATCCTTTTCACACCTTGTTGAGTAATAATCGTTGCGAGGCATCGCACTCTATTATTATTGCTGCTAAAGCCCACACATCCCACTAAAAGTCTCCATCTCTCCAGTCTTCTCTTTCTGGATAGTACCCTTGCGTCCCCATTACAGTTCCAAGCCTTGATACTTCCACTCTTTAGGCTCTGTTGAAATCAATTATTGATACTATTACAGGTGAGAAGTTTATCATTATATTTTCTGGCTTCAAATCTCTGTGAACAAACCCTAACTTATGAAGCTCTTTTATACCTTGTAAGGTTTAAGTTGCTATCAAAGCAAGCTAGCTACTTATGATTTCTTTGATCACTAATAAAATCTCTGAGGGTCATTTCATATAGTGGGAGTCTGAAAGCAACATGATCCTTGGCAAGAAGAACAACATCTAGCTTGATTAAGTAACTACACCTTTAAACTTTGCTTGAGTGAGTACTTGATACTCATTTGTAAACTCCATCTAATATTTATCATCACTTAAGAGATAGTTGAAGGGGTTCACCTTGTATGCGTATTGATGATCATTGATAACTTTCTTATCAAAGGAGTCTTGTAATATTAGGTAGCTTTAAAGAGAAGTATCTAGGTCAATTTAAGCAAGAACCGGTATTTTCTTGTATTGAATCTTGATCATAATTCTTGTTATTTCAGAGGTCAGTTGGTTGCGTGCCTTCCTAACGTGCTCTAA
>ARYC01010797.1:0-10431 GCA_000711775.1 Oxytricha trifallax
ATATTTACTTATAAAACGAAGGAGATCCTTGGAATCTTTAAGGGGTTTGAATTCCGCAAGCTCTAATAGCTTTGAGATGTCATAGTTAAGTTGTGGTAGGATGAGCTTGGCTTTGTCAATTAAATCTGGATACTGGGCCCCATCATAAACAGCTTTTCTCCCTCTTTTTTTATGACTATTGTTTTGCTGACTGTTTACTTCAAATGGTTAATTTAATGGAATTGACTCCTACTGTTAAAAGGCGCTAGCATCAATTTGTTGATTTTGATTTTCTTGTTCAAGCTCGTTCTCAAAGTTAGAGAGAGATTATTTTGATAGTGATGTGTGTGTTGAGTGATTCATTAAGGTTTCTGGGTTTTCTTAATTTTGGAGGTAAAATTTTTAAATTTAAATTATTAAGATTTTAATAGCGCGCTTAATTGAGTCTTAATTCATTCTTAATTAAAAAAGCTCAGTCTTAATACCTAAAACCCTACAATTACATGGTAAAAGGTGGATATTTTATAGTTACAAATCTCTTATAGAGTTGGAACATTCTGAAGAGATAGAATCGAACCTTGGCGTCTTTTGAGTTAATTTAACATGTAAAAATAATTAATGCCCTTCCTCCTCCAACCTCAGATTTGGCGACTAAAAGTTCAATAAAAAAGCGGACTTTTCTTAATTTAAATTTAAGAATTAATTATGATATATCAATTAAGATTTAAGTCAGACCCCTAGAAGTGGCTATAAACAGGTTAAAACAGAGTAAAGGCTACAAGTCTAATGATTTTGAGGATTTTTACAAAAATATACCATGAAAGCTTTGTTAGGTCCTTCTTTGGAGCTGAGATTTGAAAGGGTTCATAATTTAAGAAAGATTAGTATTCCTAGCTTTAAGCTAAACAGATGTTAAAATAGACTGTTGATAGATCTCCAATATATTTAAAAGTAGGAAAATATTAATGGGAAACTTGTAAATGTTGAATCTCAAGTTAGTTCCAAACATTAGAACGAATTGCAGATTAATTTGAGGACTCACTATTAAAGTCAAAACATTTATTCTAGTTTTGCTAAATATTCAATGAATGAAAATGTTGATTAATTTTGAATTCGATTTATTTTTCAAAAATTTTAGCTTTATTGCGAGTGATAATTGATATTATTCATGAAAAGAATTTGAAATGGGAAAATTAAAAAATAAAAAAGAGATGTTTTTTAAAATTATATATAACAGCCAGTAATTAGGAGTGTTCTTAATTGTAATTTGAAGACATTGAATTAAACAGTAATCTATTTTAAATTTAAAATTATTAATTAAATCAATTAGTTATATATAATTAGTGGTCTAGTGGTCTAATGGTCTGGCCATAGTTTTTGGTGGTCTAGTAGTCTGGCTGGTCTGGCTGGGTGTATGACACGGTACTTACTAGTGAAACTTTCTCAATGTCTCCTGTCACAAGTTCAAGATTTTCAAGGATGTTCATTCTGAATTGGTAGAAGTTAATATCTGGAAGATAAGCATCAGTGGCAGCGGAGTCAGTGTTGAATGCATCGGTGACAGTCACGTTGATGTAGTATTGATCTCCATTTACTTCGTCTATAATAGGTGCATCTTTAGCTTTAATAGGGTGGACCACAAAAACCCCGGCCAGACCACCTGACCACTAGACCACCAAAAACTATTGCCAGACCACTAGACCACTAATATATATATATAAATATCAATTGATTAATTAAATATTAAATTTAAAATAGATTACTGTTAAAATAATATAAATCAAATTAGAATTAAGAACACTCCTAATTACTGGCTGTTATATATAATTTAAAAAAACATCTCTTTTTTATTTTTGAATTTTCCCATTTCAAATCTATTTCAATAATAGTATGAGTTAGTTTCAAAATAAAATAAAATATTCTGTAACTTCGATATAAATTGAAGTTTTACAATCCTAATTATCAGAGCTATATAATTTAATTATATAATTATCACAGCTAAATTGCAATTTTTAAAAATAGTTCAATTTATGATTGTAAATTTAAGAATCATAAAGGAGATGTCTTAATCAAATTTATCTCACACTTTAAAATTTTATGATGATATTCTAATTTTTTATCCTATAAGATTAAATTTTTATAGACTATCCTTATAATCATACTTATACTTAATTGATTTACTAAAAATTAATTTCTCGTTAATTGTCTTTAAACAATAATAATGGTAAATTTCTCTCATACATCTGGAATAAAACCAATTGGTTACAGTGATAAAAGTCGATCAGATAATTTAGATTAAGATACTTCTTTTTATGTTTATATTCTCTTTCTCATAAAATTAATTGATTGTTATTAAGTGAATAATTGATGAATTTAAATAATTTAAAATAATCATATGTTTAAATCGATTATATTACGGTATATAACTTTAGTTTCTTTATAAGATGCTTCTTATTAATATATACATTCCTATTATACAACTAATTTTTATGATTCCTAAGTATTAAAACAGATGATGAATCAAAAGTGGTATAATATTGGGAAATGCTTTTAAAAATTACCTTAAAATTTTAATTTTTCAGACTGCTATGATTTTTAAATTTATAATAAACATAGTTTTTAGTTGAGTGAATGATTAAATTAATTGAATAATTTAAAATTAAGGTTAGTAAATGATGTGAGTTAGTGAATTAGAATTAGAGAAATTAATTAAAAGATATTAAAATTTAATTGGAGATCTTTAATATATTAATTATCCCAACTGAAGGTAATAATTATTACATACCTGGGATTTTTATACTAAATAGGGACCTATCATTTAGATGGTCGACAGAATATTCTTTTTTTGTAGTTTTTCTCTCTCATTTTCAAATTTCTTTCTAATACTAATTAAGGCCAGTTTCTGAAAATTTTCTGCATTTTTTATGTAGGTTTTTAGATATCGACTGAAAGTGTTAACTATATGATATTCTAATTTTTTTCTCCATATTTTTTCAGCCAAGTCGTATCTCTCTTGTTGCTCGCTCCGCCCTCAATCCCAGGTTAGTAATATTTAAGGTTAGTAACTGATGTATAAATTACATAATATTGACTGTCATTCTTAGGATCATTTCATCTATTAATAAAAAACTTTATTACTTTTACCTGAGTTATCTATTTAATTCATTAGTATCTTAATCAAATTTAATGATTACTTTTCTGACCTTTTTTTTGCTTTAAGTGAATATTTTGCTCATTAATAATTTCTCTTCTTTAATAATTTTATTAATGTGTTGTCAGCAATTACATTCATAATTTATATTAAGAAAAATGTAATTAATGAATAATAATTAATATATAAATAAACAAAGATACTTAAGATGGTGTTCCTAGAGCAGCTAGTCATTCACAAAAATTTGTAAGTTACAAATAACATATCTAAAACTTTTTTTTTTATTTCAGCAATACTTACCAGCAGGAGTGGCGACGTCAGTAGAATGAGTCCTCAAGAGACACTGGAAAAAAATGGGAGCAACTAAGTAGGTGTGGCCAGATGGAGCAAAGTATGAAGGTCAATATTAAAAAGATAAAGCTGTTTCTGGATTCCATTTCTGTAATTGTCTATACAAATACTTATTATTAAAATTCATTTACATTTTAAATTATACATTTCCACTAATTTTTCATAATTCTTGTTATGGAATAAGTAAAAATTGTTGACATTATAAAACAACTACTGAATTAAACTTAATTTTATGTCTCAATATGTTATTTTTAGATATCAAGTATGAATAATACATATTAGACTCTCACATTTTAAAAAATTATTTTGACATCTGGGTTATTTTACACTATAATTCTGTCTATTAAGTGATAAAAATATTTTACTAATACACTGATGTTTGTTTACTTATATAATTTTAGGTTTAGTAATTATTATTATGTCATATTAAACTTTTTTCAAATAAAAAACAAACAAAGCATATATATAAAGAAAAAGAATTTGTTAAAATTAATTAAATTATTATTTCTAGTAAGTTTTGAAGATATTAAATACTATTTAACAATACAAATGGCAATTATTCAATTATTTTAAATCATAGTTTTGCTAATTTAATTAAGCTAATATTTATTTTTTTAAAAATAAGTTAAAACAATACATTACAATAGAATAATAAACAAATTATCTGTCTCAAATTTAATATTTATAATAATCTCATATTTTAAAAACATTTTTAATTTTATAAAGGCAACAATATCTTACTCATAAAAATCAACAATATTATATAATTAATCCTTGCTTTTAAAAAAAGTATGCAATTTGAATTTGATATTAGGACTTCGATAAAACCCTCCATAAGTTCCATCTCCGCTAAGACAAATCATTTAAAATCATTATCAAATCTAAGCATATAATTTGCCATTATTGAGCCCATCAACCCTTTGACTGAATTCCGGGTGACGCTGATTCACGGCTTATGTAGCCAAACATTCAAAACATAGATCTGTGTAGTTTCACGCTAATCTAGTGACCACAAAATGTTAAATCGTTCGAAAACTAAATCGAGTTTAAATAATCATGCCTGGCATTTGTAAGTGACATTTTCAAAAACAACGACAATAACTAATTAAAAGCAATCTCAAATCAACAGAATTATATTGATTATAACTATATTCTGTACCTTTGTCAAAGGTCGTGGTTGAGCACCTCTCATAAAGCTATTGTAGGAATACATTCGAAATTGAGAAAATATAATTAATTAAATTTTTAATAAATCAAAATCGTGGCAGTTAAAATTGGCCAATTTGAACGATCTTGAACTTATTCGATAAAGAATTCAAAATTAGCTTAACTTTATTGCTAGCGGTACTATTTTATCGCATCCCTGGATCGAGATAACTTCACTTTAATTAAAGACATCTAAATTCATTAAATTATACCCTCACATTAAACTCCAGTTATCTCGCTCCAGAGATGAGACAAAATAGTGCCACCAGTAATAAAGTCCAGCTAATTTTGAATTCTTTATCGAATAAGTTCAAGATCGTTCAAATTGGCCAAATTTAACTGCCACGATTTTGATTTATTAAAAAATTTAATTAATTATATTTTCCCCAATTTCGAATGTATTCCTACAATAGCATTACAATGTTTCTGACTTTTAAAAAAATAAACAAATTCAATTGAATCTAAGATAAGGACTTCGATATAACCCTTCATAAGTTCCATCTCCGCTAAGACAAATCATTTAAATCTTTATGTAATATATGAATATAATTTTCCAATATTCAAATCCCCAAAACCCTTTCAGTGGTATGATTAAGTTTTTGATTGATAAAAGTAGACTATTAACGCATACTTTATTAAGGTTTTAATAGGGTTTATGTAGGGGTTTAATGTTTAAATTAGTAATTTAAGTGAGTATATGCCAGGTTTGGGGTCTGATTATTTTTGTGAATATATAGATTTATTGTTTAAGTTGCGTTATGGTTGCGATGATTATACTGATCAACTTAAATTTATTCTAAATTAAACATCTATAGCAAGACTGCTTCATAAATCTCCTGCAACTATGAGGTCTCACTGTCTATTGGCCTTGAATTTAAAGAGATAGCAGCTTAATAATTCTAATCCTTAAAGACCTCTAAAATTTAAGCAGCATCATACCGATTATCTTATTTATGATAAGACTCTTAAATACTGGACTAACTTCTCTCTGGCCTAGAGAGCTGTGATGTTTCATCGCCAATTTCTCGAGCTTCAAATATCTGCTTAATCTATAGCGAACATATATAAAAAGAACGGAATATCTTACAAGACAGTCAATCGCATTAAGAGAGTGATTGACTTTTATGTTCAATTTTATAAGACTAATTTAAATTATATATTCGATTAAATGCAGAGGTGTTAAGAGCAAAATATAAAGTTCATACATGCTGATGAGGCAGTATTTACATTCAATACCTTTATATCAAGGTCTTGGTACAAGAGGTATATATAGAAGTTTATGACAAAAAGGTTAAGTTGTAAACTCATGCTATTCTTGGTAGAATAAGTGAAGATTGTGGCCTCGAGACTTATGTTATTCACCCTAGTTCTATAAAGACTGAATAATATATTAAGTTCTTGCAATAACTCAGAGATAAGTACGCTGACTAAGAGATTATTCTATTCGTTGATAACTTTTCAGTTCATAAAACTAAAGACTCAAGGAGAGAATATGAAAAGCTAAACATAACACCTGTATTTAATGTTCCTTATAGCCCTCAATTCAATGGAATTGAATTATATTGGGCCACTTGAAGATAGATACAACCAATTTTATTAAGAGTGCTGCTAAATGAGTCAGCGATGATAAAGCTAAAGTTTGCGCAAGATAAGGGAGATTTTTAGTATATAAATAAGTTTTAGATTTAAATGAATGAATTAGTTCACATATTAAATATGCCCGTGAAAGGATTTCGCTTCTCTTTCTTTTCTTCCTCTTAAGGCTTGCTTGAGCCTATGTTTCTTCTCTTAGTGCCACTCCTGCATCTATGCTCATCTCGTCTGGCTTTTAGACCTTAAATAGATATGTGGAGAAGATTTAATTCGTTAATCGATACCTTTTTCGATAAAATATCATTGAAAAACTTACTCCAAGTTTCACAGATTGATTTCCATTTTTATAAATCTATTTTCATTAAATTGCTCCTAATAATGTTTAATTAATTTAGGATGTCCTCCAAATTAAGTTCAAACTTGATTTAGAGGACCTCATAGAGAAACAAAACTTCTTTAGGAGCACTTTAATTTACTAAAATGTAAAATATACTCATAAAATATCTCAACTTACAGCCTTTTATGGTGATTTAATTTACTTACCTTCAGCAAAGAATCACCAGAGTGTCTTATACTCTACTATTATAGTATACCTAGGTAGATTTTATCATTATTATAATAAAATATATCAGGAAACTTAAATGAGCGCTAACCTTTTGAGAAGAGCGGCATTACTTGGGTAAAATCAATAAAAATTACTATTTCATCGTTGATTAATTTGACATAACGTAATCCATGGGATTTTAATCTCTTTAAGTGTAGCTTCCTCCCACACTAATGCTACCAACTAGTAGGTCAGTACCGCTATTTCCACTAAATAATTTAGCATGCATGTTATCACTGTTGCTTGGCATTGGCTGTTGATATGTCATAATTTTACCTAGGCCTCCATTTTTCTAATTTCTTGAGGATTGAACAGGGTTTATCATAAGCTAAGCAATCTGTACTGCTTAAGGTGCATTAACGGATTATTTGAGCCTACAAATCATCCGACTATTTTACTTTAAGCTTTTAGCTTTGACTAATTAACATTTGTTGGAGAACGGGAAGTCTTTGCATGCTTTAAATGCGGTGGAATCATTTTGAATATTAAGATTGAAAAGAAGAGACTTTAAGTTTTATAAATTTAATTTGGTTTTCATAATATTGATTACTATCTAAATTCCTACTTAATAAACACAGTCTAAATAAAAGTGTGTAGTACTTAAATACCAGCATTATTAAAATCCGAGGCAGTTTAATTAGTGCTACTTATTTTAGCTTTTGCAGATAAATTTTAACTTGAATTTCCTTCTAGCTTAGCATTTTTTGATTAAACTATTCCAATTTATTAGTGGGACTCTTGGATTGCTTGTACGATGGAGATAGAGTAGGCTATTGCATAGAAAGCACAGTAGGAGATTAAGACTGCGTTTAATTTGTCCTCTACGAGGGCTTCTTTTGGAACACCTTCTTCACTTCTTATTTCCAACCATCTAACCCTAAATGAATTGTTAAATTTAGGTCTTTTTCAGAATATCATAAAAATTTAAAGCCAATAATTCTTAAAAATAACTATAAATTCAAGAATTGTTAATTATTAGTTAGATTTAAAATATAAAACTACAAAAATGACTGAAATGTTTTTCGCTTTCGGAGCTATAATTTTGCCAATCGTAGTGACTCTATTCAACGGTTTTCACATTGTCCACGAAGGTCATGTTGGAGTTTACTATAAAGCAGGTGCCTTGATGAATGAAATCCCTGAGCCAGGGTTTCATTTCAAGTTGCCATTGATCACAACGTTTGAGAACATTTAAGTGACTGTATAGACTGATAAAGTCATAAATATCCCATGCGGAACTGCTGGCGGAGTCGTCATCTACTTTTTATATACTTAAAATATTAGTTCTTAGGTGGTCTTTAAATCTGATTTTCATATAATTTAACTTGATTATATCGAGGTTGTCAACAGATTGAAGAAAGAATATGTATATGACACTATTAAGAACTACACTGTAAACTATGATAAAACTTGGATCTTTGATAAATTCAGTAAGTTTATGAAAAAAGTAAAATTTAGAATTTCTTTTTTGTAATCTTTAACATTAGTTAAATTTGCTAAATGTGTTATGTTTGATGTATTTAAAACTTTCACTTAATTCTGTTAAATAATTCTCTCTCACATATAAATATAGTCATGAGATCAATCAGTTCTGCAGCAAGCACACTCTTCAAGAAGTATACGTGGACAAATTTGACTCCCTTGATGAACAACTAGCTTAGGCTCTTTAAACAGATTGTAATAAGTGGGCGCCTGGCATTGAAATAATTGCAATTAGAGTCACTAAACCAAGAATCCCAGATAATCTTTTGAAAAATTACGAGAAAATTGAGGGTCAAAAGACTTAATTATTGATTGCTTAGCACGAGCAGAAGGTTCAACAGAAGAGTAAGTACATCTTAAAGTACAGTCATTAAATTTCATTCTATCTTAAAATTCTATTGATTTTCTTTTTCTTTGATATCACAAATGACACGTTTTCAAGAATTTATCGTACCACATAATTTTGACTTTCTTCTTAAATACTTTAACATTTTTTTAAATATAGAAGCCTAAACTATCCGCCTGGAAAGAAAGATAGAAGCTGAATGCCAAGCTGAAGTGAATAAAATCGACATGGAGAAGAACATCCTTCAAAAAGAATCCCTGAAATAAATTGAAGAGATTGAGAACAACATCTATGTCGAGAAGGAAAAAGCGAAGGCTGACGCCCATTACTATAAGATCTCAAGAATGATTGAAGCTGAGCAGAAATAATTGAGTTAAGAATACTTGAAGAAACTCGCCATAGAGAGCTTGATGAATAACACTAAGATATACTTTGGACCCAGTATCCCTTAGATGTTAATTGAAAACGTCGATGGATTGCTAAAGAAAGAGACCGTTTGAAATCAAGTTGGTAAATATATAAGTAATGGGGAAATAGCCTAAAGAAAAATTATGAATGGTAAAATCTGATAATTTCTTAAAGAATAATTTAATTCATGATTTTCTTTTTTTCAGAATAAGAGAGCTCATTAAGAATAACAAGATAAAGAAAAGATATTAGATTTAATGAATTTATCATTATACTAGTCTAGCCTGACTTTCATTTGCATTATTTTTCTCTTCCACTTTAATCTGCATAAAGCTACTAACTTGAGTTCTACAAATTGGGCACTTGTTATTACGTTTTATATTTTAATTCCCTGTTACTATAAAACTATTTATTTACATTATATTCAATCAATAGTTTGCATTCTGGCAATTTGAGAGCACTGAATACAGAGACACATGTGTCTGGATGGCAAGACCACAGTGTCCTTGGTGGTGGTATAGCAAATAACACATTCTTTCTGGGTGTCGTCTTTGATGTTAGCGGCTGAGTTATCAATACCGAAGATATCAATCATTCAAGTCAAAGATGGTGTTGTTATACTATATTAGTTAATTTTAAATATATCGAGCTATTGACTTTTAAATATTATTTATACAAACCTATGAAAGAAAGGGGTCTTATTCATAATCTTATATTTAAATTAGAGATTGTTTTAGGGGTGGGTAAAATCCAGAGATATCATAATTTGATTGTTAAGTTTAATGACTTACCAAGAACTTCTACTTAATAAACTTATACTTTAGGATACCTGGTGTCTCCATGGTAAATTGTCCATAAGTGAACTATATCGATCTCTTCGCTCTGACAGTATATGAGGGAGGGTATACAGCTTCAATCATATTGACAATTGGATAGTAGTCCTCTTTGATGGTAGTTAGATCTTCAATTCTATACATGGATGTGTTGATGTTGCAAACTTAAGGAGGGAATTGCTATCTCAAAGCTGGCAGAGAATTTGTATGAGTTGGGATTAGGGTGCTCGGGATTTGTTATGAAACTAGAACACAAAAATTAGATTTAGTTTAAAAATTACTAGAGCGGGATGTTTGAGGCATTTCTACATTCAGTAGCGCAAATGTATACTGTAATAATGCATTCATAGTTTGCATCAAAGATCATGTCCAAGAAAATTGGTTTTCAGCATGCTTAACCTAAAAAACATATTAATATACATAAACAATAGATCAGATTCAAAACGACTATACATCAAAGAACTCTGATTTTTATTAA
>ARYC01010798.1:0-22603 GCA_000711775.1 Oxytricha trifallax
TTTGGTATATCTATCAACTTTATTTCATTGTTTTTAATGGCTTTCTTCTCATCGCAGAGTATAGCTTTTAAGAATGAAATTGGTACCTTCCATCGTTGGAAGGAATAAACCCACTATAGTATATGATTAAGTATATGTCACATGCTTACCATGCTAAGTGAAGTATCGATAGAGATCCTCCTTGCTTCTAAACCTTGAGATCATTTGTTAAGCTTCAACCCTCTTCATTGCAGTACTTATAGATTCCATCCTTGTTCCTTCTCTTGTTATTGAATTTCAAATTTTAATATATAGAGTTCTGGATCCTACTATTAAAAATCTTAGTTATTAAATATGGGCATCTTATAGGAGGTCAACCTGGTAAGGATACGTGGAGAAAGCTGGCAGAAGCTGTATCAAACTTTAGAGATGAAGCTCCATTATTATCAATTTAGTTCCATTAAATTAGTACTAAATTTGTTTAAATTTAATTAGTACCGGTACTAAATTCTTTTAAATTTAATTGGTACCAATTTAATAGTACCAAAACTTAATTAGTACCTAGTTTTAAACTAATGAGGTTTTAATGGAAAAGTTCCAAAATGGTTCAAAACCTAATTGGTACCAGTACCAACTCGATTTTTTACTTGGTTGGTACCTAAATCAAAATTATTAAGTATGAAATTAGAAAAATTATATTTATAAACTAAGCATAAATATGATCTCTAACACCTAAGAATCAACCATTGTTTTTGCAGTCCCAGCTCCTATTCAAAGTTAGTAGAGCCAGTGAGGTTTTCACTTATTAATAATAGAAATTTAAATTTGAATTTAAACATGGCGGCTAACTTAAATCGCAAAGCAGTCTCTCTTGGCAGTGGATAATCTTAGCTAAACTTTGGCTAAATTAAGAAGCCAGAGATCATCTACATTGAAAAGGAACCAGAGCTTAAAGCTCTTGAGTTGGAATCAGAGGTGTTTGTTCTAGAAATAAATATCAGGAAGCAGAGAGCAGAGATGGGTATTTAAACGCTAATCGAAGATGTTGAGGAGTTAAAAAAACAGCTTATAGTAGAAAAGATTAAAGGAATATAATGTGATGAATGCTAAAATTTCTTCTCAACTGATTCTAGCTTGAAGAGGCACATCAAAGAAATACACTCTGTTGAGCTAAGAAACATATGCAAAAGCATCACTTAAGCGAGTTCTTGATTCAAGATAAAGAAACTTAAAAGCTTATACCTGCCAAGAGAAAATCAAATACTATTGAGTCATAAAGAGATTAACAGGAGAGACTCAAGAGATAGAGGCTGCATGAATTGATGAATAAACCGGTAGGCAACACTATATTAGCATGCTTCTAAGCCAAACTTTGAACATACCTGCATTAAATGCAATTGATATTAGCAGTTGTATTGATAACTATTTGCAAATAAGCATTCCTGCAAAACCAAAACTTATTCTAATTGATGACTATGCATACAAGGTGTATCCTTACAGCTATCTACTTAAGAATGAGCAGAACAAATGAGTTTGCTAACGAATACATGATTCTTAAAGAGGCTTAGAGAAGAGATTGCAAGAACTTGCTTAAGCTAAATGGTGTAATTTTAAGCTACGGTTATATCGCATTAAGGCTTAAGAAATATGAAATGACTCTGAGAGAATATCTGAATCATAACAGATACCCAGATGATTTGAATAAAATACTATCAGATATGATATAAGGTGTCAAGGAGTTACATGAACTTGGATATGTTCATAGAGATTTGAAGCCAGAAAATGTTATGATAAACCTCTGCCCTTTAGAAGTAATTGTTATAGATTTCAATAGAGCATTAAGATAAGAGATAGTAACCTTAGCAAAGGTTCTTGGGACACCTGGATACTTCCCAATAAGAGAGAAATGGACTAATGGCTCTGTTTAGTGGGATGTATGGGCAATCGGAGCTATTATATTAGAGAGTGATATGGAAAGTATAGCTTACTTTGGTACAAAATTTGAAAAATAATCAATATGTTTAGCTTAAAAGCATATCAAGTAAGAAAATGTATGCAAGGAAATAAAAAAGATAGTTGAGATGATAATAATCAGTGCTCCCTCTTATCCAAGGAAAACATTGGATGACATACTTGTGCCAATTAATAGAGCAAGATTCCAGAGATATAACAAAGACAAGCAAATAAAATTCGTTTGAATTAAGTACACTAATACTCATTAAATATTCATTAAATTTACATAAAACCTACCGTTTTCTCTACTAACCCCAATAAGACCCCAACTATACCCTACAAATCAAAGCACTTATAAACCTCACAAAGGGGTTTTGGGGTTTTGATTGTTACTGTAGATTTCATTACAACATTTTATCGTTGAATTAAATGTATGGGCAGATCATAGATTATATTGTCAATTTTTATTGTTAACAAGCTTATATATTCAACAATCTTCAATTTAATTATTTATATTCACAACCAATTGATTTATTTTACAATTAGTGAATATTTGAATATCTTAATCAGACAGTTAGGAAACAACAAAGAAAACATTTACAGAGTATAATCATATTTAAAATGATTTGAAAATTCCTATTGAGGCTTTGAACTAGTTTTTATAAAATATATCAATGGAAATCATTTAGTGTCTCATAACTCAACAGAATTGTTAAGCAATAGTAATAGTATTCTATTTTATTGCAAGTATGATACGAGAAAACAGTGAATAAAAAAGTTACAAGAAATCAAATCGAAATGTATAGATCGTAATTAAATTGATAAATTAAATGATATAAATTAGAAGATTGAAGATGCAGAATGGTAGAAATACTTAAAAATTACAAATTATAATTATTTTGAAACATATTCTATATTTATGTGTTTTAACATTAAGAATACTGGTTATATTTTAATTTAATAATACTTTCCAGCAGTCCTTTAAAAATCAATTTGTTATAATTATCGTACAAATTAATGTCTTTTATTTATTATTGGTACATCATTTATTTTAAACTATCTTAATTAATATAAAATAAAGGTTATTAAAAAATTAAATCATAGTAGCTTAAAAATAATAATAATCTTTCTTATATCAAATAAACATTCCATTACATGCAGAATCGCTTCAAATGGTTAGATCACCCTATGTTAATTTTGAATATTTATACTTTTTAATTATAAATCAAGCAAGCAATTTTAAACGAAAATGTAGTATATTACTTCAAAATATATAAAATGAATTTAAACATCAATTTTCTGAAAGTATTTCGGATAAATTACAATAATAGATACATAGCCAATTAATTGAGAGAAGATACGAAATGCAACTTCAATTTCTACAATCAAACAGGAGTCATACTTCGATCTCCAATCATAGGCTCAAGTTAATTCAACATTTATGTTTTGTGAATACTCAACTGCCGCTTTTCTAGTTATTTCTCTGAATTGAATAATTTGGTTAAATATTATTGAAGTATATTATTAAAACAAGATGATTATCTTCTTTTATTGCAAATCATTGCAATTATATAATTATATAAAATGTTTATCTAAGTTTTAGATTATTAATTAGACAACGAGAGTGTGGTCTTTTCACTAAGTAATTGAAGGATCTTGGTTCGAACTCTTAGATTCGTCAATCTCTTCCCTCTAGTTTGTCAATCATCAGATATGCATACTAATAATTGATCAACTGCTTCAGTTTACAGTAACCTATTTAGCTCTATGATATAATTAACTAAAGAATACCCCATTACTGCTAACAATTGATAACTAGCATTCAATTACCTATGAACATTACTACTTATTACAACATATTTATTATCTCTAAATTTTCTTCTAAATGAATCAAACTAGGTTAATGAGATCACTTGGTATTTCAAAGCATTAAGTCAATAACGAGCAATCAGATACTCTAAGATAGTATTTGATAAAGACTCGTAAAACAGTAAGCATGGAATTAAAAAAGGGAAATATAATATAAATCAATTACAATAAAAACAGGAGCATAGATAATTTAATTGAGATTAAGAATATTAACTTAATTATATAAAGAATTCAATATTACCAGGAATTTACTATTGTTAGAACTATTTAGAAAATAATTCTCTGAAACATTGTTTTTATTAAAATAAAAGAAAAATAGATGAAGGTTGAGTGAAAGTTAAAATTAATATTGACATATAAATTAAGTGATTGTTATTATGGATCTTAATTAATGGTGTATAGAGGATGACTAAATATACTTTAATATTTTTATAAATAAAATCATCTTTAAATCAATACTGATGTAAATAAAACCTTAATTATTTTTAGTGAAGAATATAATCTCAGAATAAATAAAATCCTAGCAAAAATAACATTTTAATTGAGCTAAATTATATATGAATAGAGTAACTATCTCAAGTCTTACAATTTCTTGAACATGAAACTCTGAATGAAGATCACTTGGTAATATGACCTTAAAAGCAATTGTGCATTGGACGAAAAGAGTTGGACCATAGACCTATTCACCATTTATTCTAATTTAATTGCATTAGTAAACTTCTACATGGCCTTCATAGAGCACCAGTGGTATTAGATAAACCAGCAATCATGTGATAATCTTCAGAGAGATCAACAATACTTGAGATTCTAATGGCAATAGATAAAGAGAAGTGTTGGCGTTTGTCAAATGGTCCTTTTGCAGCATTGGTAGTCTGGAGGTTGAGATCTGCCAACTTCATTAGAGTTAATACTGCAAGTAAATAGCCGTGGGGAGGCTGAGTAATTATTATAGAATCTAGAGAACTAGAAATCTCCAAAGAGCTGATAATTTTAGAGAATTTTGGTAACTGAGCCTGTTCTCTTTTGCTAAGATGAAATCATATTGGAAATCTGAAATGCGATAGCATAGGAGTATCAAAGGTTATATAGGCAAGGTGAAGCTAGAGTATTCTTAAGATTGGCTCAGGAATCAAGTGCCTCTTTAATAGTTGGTCTTTATGTAAAAAAGTACAGATTCCACCTTGAAATTCTATTATAAAAGACATAGAAAAAAATGCTCACCTTCACAGGTATATTGTTTCAAGAGAAAATCTTTTGCAACTAAAAGTCCTTTAACAATAAAGTGGCCCAAGAAATGACACTCCAACAAACGGTTGAGTAAAATGTTATGGGGTCTTTTGGGAAATCTTGATTCTAGATTATCTCAGCTCCTCCAGTAGATGAATAAATCGGGTATTCCACTTCTTGAGATATCTTTCGTTGTATCGTGAGTTCCATAATTGGTCTCAGAGATACCGTTTAAGCATAATTTCGATTGTAAAATCGAAAGTCAAAATGAATTTGCAAGCTTATGTCTAGATTAGCTTCAATTAATGAGTAAAATTGGGAGTATACATAAGACTAGACTTGAAACTATTCATATCCAAGATTACTCAATGAACTCTCGACGATAATTACAAGAAAATCTACCAAAACTACTTCAAAAGATATTGAGACGAGAAGAATAATGAGAGTGCATAGAAGAAAAATTGATACAGACTCGTCCTCCCCTCACCGCTAAATACAACACTAAAAGAAACTCATTTTGTGGAGATCGCAAAAAGAAGGTATACAGCACATACTGCCCACTATATACAGACAAGAACCATGCACTTAAACAATATGATAATGAAAAGCGCAGTATGAATTAGGCGATAATGTATATCAAGGGGATACCTCGAGTTATAAGATACAGTTGATTAGACAGAGAAATAGAAACATAAATTATTATTAAAAGACAATGCTTTTATGATATTAGAGAACTTAGTTTTCTATAACACAGTAATTAAACTAAAACATAAAAATTCAATTCACTGAAAATGAATATATTTTCATTTTCCAATCATCAAATTTTTCACAATCTTTTAGTTACTTTAGCATGAAAGAATAATATGCACATTATTGTATAGTTAAGTGCAGTTATTTTTACTTTCAATCAAATTCTATATTGTCTTGATTATACAGTGTAAACTACTACTAAATTCCAATATGCATTAATTGAGTATGACTTACAATTTATCAATACAAAATTATCCAATTATTTGCTATAAAATTTACAATTTATAATAAGAATTTGATAATTAAAAATGAAATTAATTAAAATTTATAGAAAATGGGAAAATGTCTGAGCAGAAGATGCCGTGTCACTCATTTAAAATGTAAGTTATAAAAAAGATGTCTAAATTTTTATTTTACAGGGGTTTCACCTGGTAAGAGTGGTTGTGGGAACAGACAAAGACTTCGCAGAGCAGCTAAAAAAATGGTGAAGGAGTATTCAAATATGCAAATGGTAATATTGAAAAAGGAACATGGAAACACAATGAAACGTTTTTTAGATTTACACTTTGTATATTGGCTTATTGTTTTTCATTTATTATTGATCGAATTCTTATAATCATATTATTTTTCATAATTGATAAGCTAATTAAAATAAATTATTCATCCTTTACAACACTATGTATATTTTAGAATCCATTTCTTTATGACTTTCTCTGATAACTACTTGATATAAAAATTAGGTAATTGTAGTAAATATGGATATATTTGATTGGCAAGAGAAGTACTCAATTTATTATTTATGGGAGCTTAATCAAAACAAAATGTAGACAAAAACTGATGCGTAAAATGTCTATTCGAGTTTGCTTGAATTTTGTGAGAAGTACGATTAAATCATAATTAAAATGATCCTGAAAGTTATTATAATAGCAATTTTTTGTATAATTTATACTAATTATTCACTATTTAATCGCTTGAAATTGAAATTAACAATATAAAAAAATAAAATATTAAGTTTTAACGTAAATTAATATCATCAAGGTCATTTAAAGTTTTATCCTGGGCCTATACCATGTGAGGAGCATCTTTATTTGTATTCACAATTTAAGCTCAATGAGGATTTAGTCAAAAGTGTTCAAAAAGATTTTGGTTGGTCTTTTTCTTTAATCTTAATTTTATATATATTATATTTATATATAGAGAGAAGCATTTGATTTAAATATAAAAGATATTGATTAAACTTATATATCAAATGTTCTTAAACTTTTTTAAAATATACAAATATATTTATTGACAGTTATTTATTTGAAGTTAGAGAGATTATCAAGAAAGTAAATGCGAAAGAGATCAATGTCAATTATTGATGTTTTAAATAAAAATGCAGAAACTATTAAGATGTTATCAAGTACTCAATCTGATAGTAGTTTAGGGATATAAATAACATTTAACGGAGGAATATAAAGGTAATTAAATTATTAATACTCTTAAAAGAGAAGTAAGATGGATTGCCTCATTGAGATGATTCTATAAGATCAATTTATTAAATTTTTAATTGCAGGTTAAATCATATATATTTAAACTAAATAAAAAGAATACATTTGATAAAATTTATTCATAACTACTTCATAGGTTAATACATTGTTTTTAAAGTATTTTCTAAAAAATATATTGCAAATATTCATATTGAGTTAACTGTGAGGTATTATACTAATCCTAAATATAATAAGAATTAATCTATTTCAATTATTTACTTTTGTCTAATTTAAACATATGATTGAGGACTCTTGAAGTAGAACTCATCTCCTATCATTATCTTCTCATTTTTTACTACCATTTCATCCACTTAGATGAGTAAAAATGATAAGGATAGTACTAATAGCATGAATTGAAACATCTTGAATCGTTAATATAAGAGTATTTTAATTATTTCTACAATTTTTATTTGCTTTTTAGAAATCCAGGTGAAATTGTTGTATTTACAGTTATTTAGTTGAGAAATGGGAAATATCAAATGTTCACATTACTTTGAATATAAGAATTCAGTCTCTACCATAGCCAGTCAAAAACATGTTTCCAAAACTATGAAATTTAGGTGTATTAAGTTAAGTAAAATGCTATGAGTAATAGCTCAACAAAATTTATGAGGAAATCTCATTATTCATTTAAGTTAGTAGAGTTATCTCATGGATCAATTGATAAGTAGAATTGAAAGATTTCTGATGATCTTTGGCTGTGAAAAAAGTCCATGCCAAGCACTTTTCCCTTAGCTGCCAACCTGGTATCTCCAATAGAACTTATTTGATGATGTCATAAAATGTCGGGTTTGAAAGAGGAGCTCAAAAAACTATGATGTATACCTTCCCTCACTTGGATGAGTTGTCTAAGGATCCAAGGAATAAAGGCAAATATGTTGATGATTTGGGATCATAAATCTAAAAAGTTTAATTTCTCATGATTTTCAAAACTCTTCAAAAATGTTAAAACATGCTGATTTTTGCTTATTTTGACCATATTTGACAATATTTATAAATTATTATTTTTTATCAATTTTCCACATTGAACCCATTTTTCATTGTTGCGACAAGTTTTTCCACTCAAATGTTGTAGAATATATTCTGAGTATTTAGAGGATGCTGAACAATCAAAACCCAAAAAAATCCTTAGTGAGGTTTGTAAGTGCTTTGATTTGTAGAGTATAGTTGGGGTCTTATTGGGATTAGTAAAGAAATTAGGTCAAATTGGAAAATGTGAAATAGAAATTATCGAAATTTAGGGTCTTTTTATGATGAGTAATATTAAGATTTACTGCTTAAGCTTAGGTATGGTACAAGTATTATTACAGACTAAGTCAAACCAGTACTGAAGTATACAGCCACAGCAAGACTCCTACGCAAGAGTGCCTTAACTGTTAGGTATCACTGCATGTTAACTGTTTAGCATTTTAATTCTGGTACTTGAAAACATAAAGTAAGAAAATAAAAGTTCACTCATACCCATATTAACTACCTCTGTGACTCTAAGACTTTAAAGTATTGGGCTCACTTTCCTCTTGACTAACGAGCTGTCATGTTTCATCGCAAGTTTCCTGACATGCGTGTCTCTCCTTAGACTATAGCTAATATTTATAGAAGAAATGGCATTACTTTCAAGACTGTCAACAGAGCGAAGAGAGTTATTGATTTCACAGTGCCATTTTATAGTAATAATTTAAACTATATACTTGAATAAATGCAGAGAGCTATTACTAATAACATCAAGTTCATACACGCTGATGAAGCAA
This sequence comes from Oxytricha trifallax, assembly GCA_000711775.1. Classification (NCBI taxonomy): domain Eukaryota; phylum Ciliophora; class Spirotrichea; order Sporadotrichida; family Oxytrichidae; genus Oxytricha; species Oxytricha trifallax. The sequence goes on from ARYC01010798.1 coordinate 9,056, forward strand.
GGTTTACATTCAACACTTTTATTAATAAGTCCTGGTTTAAAAAGTACGATAATATAGAAGTTTATGACTAAAAAGTAAAGGTTGCCACTCACGCAATTTTAGCTAGTATTAGTGAAGATTAAGATCTAGAAGCTTATGTCATTCATCCTCGATCTATTAAGCGAAAGCAGTATATTAAGTTCTTGCATAAGCTCAGAGAGAGGTATAGCAACTAAGAAATCATCTTGTTTGTTGATAACTTATCAGTTCATAAGACTAAGGAGTCTAAGAAAGCTAAGGCTTCTCTTTCTTTGCTTCTTCTTATGGCTTGACAGGCCCTAAGTTTATTCTCTTACTGTCATCTCCTGCATCTATATTCATATCTTCTGGCTTTTAAACATCTTTATAAAGTCTCTTGCTAACTTAATGAACTATATGCTGTTTTCTATCTCTATGAACCTTAGCATGCTCTTTCATAAGATATATACCAGTGCCAGATTTTTCTACAAAGTTATATGTCAAAGCTTACTTGAAAGATAAGGATGCTCCTTAAGTTTCTCTAGCCAAGCTGAGCTTTTTAGAATGCCTTGTTTCTTCTAGTCTTCAGGAGAGATAGAATATCGTTTCGTATGAGCTTCTTCAATTATTTCTCTGAGATACTCCTCTTTAGTTATACCAAGTACACCAAAGAAAAAGTTCCTTTCTGGTAGCTTATTAGAGAGTTGTTTCTTGGAAGGAAGGAAGGTAAACTACCACTTCCTCATCTTACATGGCATCCTCATTTAGATTAGTGGCTGAAATCTCAGGGTAGTTGGGAATTTCGATTAGTCCAATCTCTTTATTTTTAAAAGCTTTTTTCTACTCACAAAGTATTGCTTTCAAGAATAAAATTTTGGTACTTTCCATCGTTGGAAGGAATAAACCAACTGTTTAATATGTTAATCGTCTTCAAGTTATCTTACCATGTAAAGTTAGGTATCGATAGAGATCTTCCTTACTTCTGAATCTTGATATCATTTCTTGAGCCTCAACTCTTTTCTTAAGATCATTGAGTGATTCCATCTTTGTTCCTCTTCCAATAAATATATTTCAAATTATAATTCATAGACTTCAGAATCCTATTATTAAAAATTACAATTAAATATGGACATCTTAGAGGAGGTCAACATAGTAAAGATATGTAGAGAAAGCTGGCAAAAGCTGTAACAAACTTCAGAGATGGAGATCCATTTTTATCAATTTAGTTCCATTAAATTAGTACTAAACTTGTTTAAATTTAATCAGTACTGGTACTAAATTCGTTTAATTATAATTGGTACCAATTTAATAGTACCAAAACTTAATTAGTACTTAGTTTTAAACTAATAAGGTTTTAATGGAAAAGTTCCAAAATAGTTTATAACTAAATTGGTACTATTACCAACCTGAATTATATCTAAGTTCGTACCAAAATTAAAAATATTAAGCATGAAATTAGAAAAATTAAAGTTCTAAACTAAGTATAAATATGATCTCTAACACTTCAAAATCAACCATTATTGCTGCAGTGCCAACTCCTATACACAGTAACAATAACTAGAGAGGTGATTAAGTTTTATAATAGAAATTTAAATTTGAATTTAAACATGGCGGCTAACTTAAATCGTAAACCAGTTTCTTTTGGAGCAGGATAATAATAGCTAATTTTTGGCTAAACTAAAAAGCCTGAAATTATTTATTTTGAGAGGGAGGGAGAGCTAAGAGCTCTTGAGTTTAAAGCAGAGATTTTTATCATAGAAATATTCAACCAGAAGTAGAGCAAAGAGATAGGAGTTTAAACTTAAAATGATTATGATGAGGAAGAAAAGAACAGCTACCAGTTGAAAAATAAAATCATTTTAATGTCAAGAGTGCTAGAATTTTATCTCAACTGAATTAAGCTCGAACAGGCATAATAAAGAGATACATTCTGGAAAGGCTAAGATGTATTTCAAGCACGAAAAAGTTGATAGCAGGTATTAGTGCACGGCATGCATGAAGTCATATACTCACTCAGCTAAAGTTAAAAGGCATATGCAAAAGCATCACCTTAGTGAGTTTTTGATTTAAGATATAGAGACTCAAAAACTAGTACCAGCAAAGAGAAAATTAAATACCCTTGAGTCTCGAAGAGAATAGTAGGAAAAGCTCAAGAATAAAAAACGATTTGAAATAATGAATCAACCTGCAGGAAATATCTTTTTAGCATGTTTCTAAGAGAAAGCTATGTATATTCTTGCATTGAATGCAGTTGATCTAAGCAGTTGCATTGAAAATTATTAGAATATAAGCGTGCCTAACAAAGTAAAGCTCATAGTGGATGATGAGAATGCATTTAAGGTTTACCCTTTCAGCTATCTAATTAAGAATGAGCAGTATCAGAATTAATTTGCTAACGAATATATGGTTCTAAGAGAGGCATAGAGAAGATTACAAGAATTCACTAAAGTTTGATGGTGTTATTTTAGGCTTTGGTTTCATCGCACTTAGACTAAAGGAATTTGAAATGACTCTTAGAGACTATCTATATCACAACAGATACCCAAATATTTGAATGATATTCTATCAGATATGATAAAAAGTGTCATAGAGTTGCATTAACTTATAAATTTTCATAGAGATTTGAAGCCTGAAAATGTTATGTTGAACCTATGCCCTTTAGAAGTAGTTGTCATCGATTTCAATAGAGCATTACGGTAAGAAAATATAACATTAGCTAAGGCTCTTGGTACACCTGGATATTTTCCACTCAGAGAGAAGTGGACTAATGGTTCAGTATAGTGGGATGTATGGGCAGTTGCCGCTATTATATTAGAGAGCGATATGGAAAGTATGTTTTACTTTGGCACAAAGCATAAAAAATAATCAATTAGCTTAGATTAGAAATTAGAAATTATAAATTAGTGAGATGTAAGCGAAGAATTAGATTTTTAGCCGAGATGATTGAAAGCTCCTCACTATCCTAGATAATCATTAGACGACATGCTTGAGACACTAAAGACAGCCAGATTCAAGAGATACTGCAAAGACAAGCAAATTAAATTCGTTTGAGTTAGGTAAACTAATAATCATTAAATTTACATAAAATTTATATAAAATTTGCTTTTTCTCTACTAACCCCAACTATACCCTACAAATCAAAGCACTTATAAACTTCACTAAGGGGTTTTGATTTTTCGCTTAGCTGCCTACCTAGTATCTTCAACAGTACTTATTTGGTGATGTCCTAAAATGTCGGGTTTGAAAGAGGAGCTCAAAAACTATGATCTGTAGCTTCCCTCATTTGAATGAGTTGTCTAAGACTCTAAGGAATGATAGCAAATATGTAGGCGATTTGGGATCATAAATCTAAAAAATTTAATTTCTCATGAATTTCAAAACTCATCAAAACTGTTAACACATGCTGATTTTTGCCTATTTTGACCATATTTGACAAAATTTAAAAATTATTATCTTTTTATCAATTTTCAACTTTGAAGCAATTTTTATTGTTGGGACAAGTTTTTCCACTTAAATGATGTAAAGTATATTCTTTTAAAACCCCTTTAGTGAAATAAGATTGAAATTTGGAAGGTTATTATATTAAAATAATTAAGATATTATACAAAAATTTAATATTATCAAATTAAATTGAATACTCTTAATATTAAAGGCATTAATTGTGAATATTTGATTCTCTGTTTATGAACCTTAGACGGCTATCTTTTAATAAAATGTATTGCTTCATTACCAATAGTCGTCAAGTAGGGTCTGTGATTATGTGGTCTTCCAATAATTTCAGCATATTTACAATTAGGAAGTAGTTATTTTATGTAATCATATAATTAGTCTGGTTTTTAACTTACTAATCTGACTGGAGGTATTATGATATTATGAACATTGTGAGTATAGCTTATCTTTTTAAGTTATGAAAATTTATTTTCTGGTCAAGCAACAACACAAAATTCAGTAACATGTCTTAGATCGAATCCGATGCCTGAGTGTAAAGTTTTATCTTCATTTAATTTTACCCATGTTAATATTTCTGCCTTTTTATATCCAATTGATTTTAAGTATGATAAGCATGATTCAAGTTTAGAGTTAGTTATCCAGATAAACAAGAAGCCATTTTTTAAAAAATCTTTGGATAGGAATGCTATAAAATATTTCAAGATCTTTTAGAACTTGATATCCCAGTTTACAAGCTGTATCATTCCAGGTAGGATCCATCACCATTGCATCAGATAAATTTCCAAATTCATATTACAACATGATCTGCAAAAATTTGATTCCACATAGTTTAATCTTTTATACACCCTTGGTATTTTTAGCTGTACTTGTTCATTCTTCGCATTTCCTACTTAAATTTTCTGCAATTATATGACCAAAATTTAAATTCCCTTTTTTGTGTCCTAAAGCTTTACTTGCGTCAGTTTATCTTAATCATTAATTACCAATTTAAGTTTTTCATTTTCTTCTTTTAAATGTTTTAATTTTTCATCGAACACTTTTTAGACTTCGTTCTGTATTTATTGCAAGTTCATTGTTTCTTGCTTGAAAAAATCTATTTTAATAGAAATATACAATTGAAGCGATTTTATATTACTTTTTAGATTTTTAATGATTTTATCCTTCTCCTGTATTATAGCCTATGTAATTTATTATCTCTTTTATCCGGCTAATCTCTACTTCTTATTTTTTTGTTTTTAATGTTTAGCTTTCCATTTTAGAATTTCTTGTTAGTTAATTTCCTGCTTCATTTTACGCATTTTTTAATCGATACTCTTTAAGATTTCACGAGACTCATTCCTCAAATATTTGTTGACCTCATTTATTTTCATAAAAGAATACTCCCTAAACCATTTCTTAAACTGATAAAAGTTGTCAAACTTGTGCTTTATTGTAGTTATTTCTTTATTTGACAGACTAAACCTCTTTTTTAATATTTTAGTATAATTTTTTAGATTAATTTTTCACTTTGCTTAAGTTATGGTATTTTAATTTAATTGATTATCTTGGCCATTAGAATCTTTACTTTGAGTGTTTTTTATATCTTCAATTTGATTCTCTCTTGGAATATTTGCTTAATCTTTAATTAATTATTATTTATCTTAAATTATTGACTTATTATTCTTGGCATCAAATTACTCTGTACTGTCTTATTCACTAAGTTGGCTGTCACTTCCTAATGATGTTGAATTCAAGCTTGAATCTGGCTCTCATCTATGTCATAATGAGAAGATATATCTCTCCAATCACATTCTTTGTCTCATTTAATTTTAACACAAAAGTTCTGCTAAGGTTATATTAAACCTTCAATTCCTTTGAATTGTTCTTAGGACTATAGGTTACAGTCCATTTATGTTTCATCATTTAAATCCTCAATAATGTCAATCATAATCTACTTTATATAAAAATTGTTATTATTTACAACTATTACACACCAAATTAAAACAATAAAAAAAAGCTTTTAAATTAAATATTTTAATATTAAACTCCTAAAAACTAAATTATTTAATTACAGTACTTATAATAAATAAAATTACTTAAAAAATTCTTGCTATAATTAGCAAAAATCAAAAAGATAATTATCATGAAATAATTTTGGATATTCAGCATCTTTCAAGTAAATATTTGCGTGAATTTAAAATAATTAAACTTGAAGTCAAATGCAATAATGATCAAATTATAAATTAAATTTTCTTAAAATAACCTTAAAAACTTTTAACATTAAACTTCAGTAATATAAAAATAATTTAATTGAAAATTAATGTCAAACAGTCAATAAGTTATTTACTACTAAAACTTAATAATTTAGATTAAGATTCAATTTCAACTCTTTTGGGTAATTTACATAACTTTTGATGAAGAATTTTCGTTATTAAACGAATTATTTAATATTATTCATTCTGATCGTGGTGATTCGGAATAAGCGAGTTAATCTAATTGTTAATTTTTGAGTAGTCAATTTAATACAAATGAAATTTCCACAAACATTTATGATAATCAATTACTCAACAAAACAGCAAAAAATAAAAAGTTCATAGTACTTTTCGTAATCATTTTATTACACTACTCCAAATGACTTATTGATCGTAAATTTTCAAGTAAAATTTTGGTATAATTTTAAAAATCCCCCAAAAATACCTAATAAATACTACGTCAATTAAATTACTAATTTATTAATTATTGCCTGAGATAATAAACTTGTCAACACACAAAAATAAAATGATAATTTTCATTAAAAACAATGTAAATTATTGAGTAAATACCCCTCTTAATAAAAATTTAATTTAAGTAATGTTCAATGAAAAATTCTTAAGCAATCTACAAATGGAAAACAAAAGATTAAAAATACTTGCTTAATCTAAAGCTGACGGAATAAGATGAATTTCAATTATCAAACACTTATTTATTCCTCTCTATATGATTAAAATTCATGATATATTCAAAATTTTTTTCAAATCTCTAAGACTGCCCCCTTTATTACAATTTATGGAAGTATTGAATTAATTGTAAAGCAGCAATAAAATTCTCAGGCAAAGACGAAAAGAAATATCTCTAAATAAATAATTGAAATTTAGTAGAAGTGCATAATCCTTTTGAACTACTTTCTTACAATAAAATCTAAACCTATTACTTAATCAAAATGTAATAAAAATCATCGGTAATGCCGAAGTTAATAATTAAAACAGATTTTACTAATGGGAAATTAGAGGCATTCAGAAAGTTAATCTTAGAAAGGTTATGACTTTAATTATGTAAATTAGATTTAGATATTGAATTACAATAAGGCTTTTCGCTTTATTTGAATGTTTTAAATTATTTTACTAAACCTCAAATGATATTAAAATGAAATTCGATTCCGTTCGGCAAGAGATTAAAAAATAAATTAGATTTAAATGAATGTTAAGTCAAATTAAAATTGATAAAATGATATTAACCTTATTCACAGAGGCTATAAGCTTAAAAATTTCAATGAATTTTGCAATGTCTTCTAAAATGATGCTTTAATCCACGAATAATCAAGGCTGCAGTAATGGCTTCCAAGTTTAGCTAATAACTAGGATGTAAATTTCCCAAAATTATTGACAACTAGAAGAATATCTTACCTTTTAGTAGATTTGAACTAAAATCTAAGCTAAGTATCTTTCTTTATAAAAGCAAGGAGTTTTTCAATATGTGCAAGATCAAATTAATATGGCCCAAGAAAAGCTATTGGAATTTTATGCTTCTCTAGCTTTTCCCTGATATACTTACTTCTATGATAAGCAGCATTGTCTAGCATTAGAACTGTCGACTATCTCCAATTAGTATTAACTTTTTCTAAATGAGACACGATTTTCATTATAAAATACCAAATAGAAATTCTGTTGTTTTGACCTTAGTTTAACTTGAAATATAAATTTCCAGAAGAACTGATGCAACCAATAATATTGACCTAGGAAATTCTTCAGGAACTTGAATTGTATCGTTTAAATCCTTCAACTGACCAAGCTCTGCCTGAATTTTCAATCCATTATATGCTGCTCTCATCTATATTTAACAAGTTGAATCCCTCATCAAGAATTCAAGCGAAATTAAAAGCAGAAAGCTGCCTTTGTAAAATTGATTTTTAAGAATTAGTTCTGAAATCAACAGAGTAAATCTCTTTTTATAGCTTAAGCCCAATTATTATCTAGCATACTTACTCTACTAGCCCTAAGATACCTTAATATCAAATTTTTATTTCAAGCTTTCTTACAATTCTTTTAGATTTGAAATTTTCTATTTTGACTAGAGAAAATTCTTTATGAATTCTTTTAAGCTGTATGGAATTTTTTGCCACAGCGTTTTATTGGAACGCTTTTGTGGAAATGATTTCTATTACTCATTTGTTGAACAATCTTTCTAACCCTGTATTTGGTAACCCCTAATCAAGTGCTAATTATAATCAAGCTGCAACCAGAATTGAAAGAAAGGTCACAAAAATTATTATTATCAAGTTATGCAGCTCTTTTAGCATCTGTTTGATTTTAAAATCCCCTCAAAATTCCAAAATTAGAAGGCTCTTCTCCAAGACTAAGGAGTTAAAGCTAATCCTAAATTTATTCAACATTATAGCTTATGAATATATTCACCTAGTTGATCATTCAATTTCGACTCGATGTACTATATTTCTCCGAGATTCAACTTATATCTTAAATGAATGAGTGCAATCCTTAGGACCAATTCTTAAAATTGGATTGTTGTCAGGCATCATATCTTTGCGCTTTCTAATTGAGTCTATAGAATCTATGACCTTGGATCGAACTTTAAGCTATCGTATGCTTCGTAGAAGAATCATACTCTCAAATTAAACAACAGAATCCTCAGTTCAATTCTCTAGGATAACCTCATTTTCTAAAATCGGAGAATTTTTGAGGAGCTAAGTCGAGCTTGCTTAAGATAGTTTAATTTTACTTTTATCCAAAATTTGAAGACTTACTACCTCGAGTTCGTCCCCAGAAGAACTGGAGTCTTGAGATAAATTATTTAGTTTAAAATAATCAGTCAGCATTGATTGCGATTATTTCTTGCCTGTATGTGTTTTCATTTTTAGTAGAAAGATTTATTTCTGCAACAAAGAGGATTCCTTTATAGTGTTTTTCCTATTGTGCTAGAATAGTTAATTGTAAACCTATTTAATATTATAATTAATTTTTAAAAAATTGTAGTCCCTTTCTATACTTCACTGACAAGAATGTAAATCAAATATATCTGTTTTAATGATATGTGCAGATGCAGGGATAGTTGTCACGAGTGGATGTTTATTAAGTTCAAGAGAAGATTGGGAGCAAGAAAGAGCTACATGATTTCTTAGCACAGGAGGGTGGAGCCATATTGCCAAAATTAGAATGTTGCAAAGTTTATTTCCTCAAAAACATCCTCAACGGTGAAAAAGAGGTAGATTTATGAAATTAATATAACTTTAGTACTTAAAACGAAGTGATATAATTGTATCCGCTGTTCCCTAAATAGGGGGGCTCACTGCTGATGACTTCCTAGGTATGCTCAACAAAAGCACTCGTTGCTGAAATTCCTCCCAGATCAGTGCGATTGGTTGCTCCTAGACAAGAAATGGATGTGTGACAACATTATGTCATTAGATAATGATGGTATCAACTAAATGATATATGAGGCAAAGTAAAAAAGATGGGTGAGACTTGATTAGACATGGAACTTAATTGTTTAAATGAGGCCAGAGTTTGCTCAAGCATTGAGCAAATCATTGTACTAAGTGGTGAAAATTCAATTATTTTATACCCAAATAGGGTAAAAGGGAAAATCTACTCATTTGATAAAACAAAGCTCTTAGAGAAAACGCAGAATGAAAGAGGTTGAATAAGTTAAAGGTGAGGAGATCGCGATGAGAGGCAGCAAACAAAAGTATTTGCAGGAAAACAAAAGAATGAGGGATGAATTTAAGGATATCAAAGCACACATGGATGAACTAGTAGGCTATAAGTAGCTCGTTCACTAACTTCATAACAATGGAGTTATTGATGGAGAAGAAATGATTCTCTCTAATTAATAAAATCTAGACACGAATTGAGATTAAAATTGCGTGTTTTATATTATTTAACTTAAGAATTTAACATTTATTCATTTAGTTTATGTTAGCATTTTCATTGCTAATTTCAATTCTAGTCAACCCATCAGTCTGAGCTGCTGCTCCTTGGTTCATGAATCTTTTGATGTTTAACTTCCTCAGTTGGTGCTTTATTGGTTGCCATAATTCGCTTTCCAGTTATTCTCCCATATTTTTACACAAAAGAGTCAGAAGACTTATTCTCATCTGCTTTTAAGTTTAATTTAGATTTCGCAAATTTTGCTTTCTTTAAGGTATACTTCTTCTAAGCTTACCCAGTCGGTTATTTGAGTAAAGATCCCAAAGAATTTGATTTAATTCTATTAAAATCTTCTGCTCAGTCTTGATCTTTCTTCTGTTTGATTCCACGGATGAATCAAGCATCTCGATAGAGCTATCCAAAGAATCCAAGGAGCTCAAGTTATTTCTTAACACTTGAGATCTAATCTTAGTCATACTTGTGCTGCTCTTTGCTATATGACTTGCATTATTCTGACATATTTCCTTTTGAATGATTTTTTCCTAATTTTCCAACTCTGTCATTAAATTATTCTACTTATGAAGCACTTCAGATTCGCTTATTTTTCTCTATAATATGGATCTGTCACTTTTTGGAAGAATTAATTTTATTCAACTCTAAGATCTCATCTAATCTACCCACGGCTTTATTTTAATGAAGTTCCTAATTAAGGTCTTCAACTTTCTTGTACCATTAATGATATCCTAGAGCAGTATAAAGAGCAGAAGTTTTTATATGATTTTGATTTTAAATAAATTATTAGTGCAACAATATCTGCGGTTTCTTTTGAACCTTGCTTGTAAATTACCTATTTGTAAGTTCCTTTTCTATGAAAAGGACCTATTCTACCCAGGATTTATTCAGTCGATCTAAGGGAGAATATGTCGGCAACTATTAAAAATAATCCCCCATTAAATTCTATCTCATGAGTCGTCTTAAGATCAGTACCTCTACATTGTTGTTCATTCAGGAGAAACACTCCGAACTAACCTTCATTGTTCTTGCTATCAAAATTTATGATCGAATTAGGCCTCTACTTTTGTGCCTTTAGCATTTTTCATAGGAAAGAATGGAACTTAAGCAAACTTTCAAAAGTGACCCTCAATCATAGACTATGATTGCTGCGCTACTATAATTACTGGTTTAAGCTTGCAATAATGGGCTGAGATTTCGAAAACCCTCTTACAATAGTCTAGTTAGCTTAATGTGATGAGTTCCTGGTCAAGCTTCACCCTTTTATCACCAACAATTGAGCTTAGCTTTGGAAACACAATTTCCTCAGTAGCAAATGCTATTTTAACACAGTTCAACTCTTTTGTTGTGAGTTATGATACAGTGAAACCTGCAACACTTGCAGCAGTGCGATAAAATTTTAGTTAATTTTCTAACTATTTAACAAATCCTTCAAACATAATCCAATCGTACTCGTCTATGATAACGATTGCCTTCATCCAAATCTCTAGAAACTCTGGTAGCTCCATTATACTCTCGACATACTTTTGATATAAGAAGTAGACCCCAATTTTGTTCTCATATTGATTGATGTTTGCATTCAAGCCTAAACTGGTGATTATGCTTTCTAACTTTTTCTCGTCTCTCAAAACTAAATTCTCATTTTTCCCAATTACAAAGACAATTTTTTAAAGAGGTTTTGATTTGAGAGCTGCTAAAGTTGGAACAGAGTAAAGTCTTCCCGTTTCCAACGCCAAAGTTTATAAATGAATACTATGTATCCTCCCATAACAAGTAATTAATGCAAAGCCTCTATAGCGTGAGGAATTTAAATCCCAAATTTTTTAAGAGTCTAGGCATTTGCTGTGAATCAGTAAAAGCCATTTAATTTACACTTTTTGCAAATTAATTCACGGATAAAAATAAAAGATTTAACTTTATAAATTGACTTAGCAACTTCTTTTACTCGTTTTTGTTAAAGTCGCATGTTTTATTAGGAATATTTAGAAGTTAATTCAACTTTGTGATGTCAGCTTTTAAGCAATCTTAGATCACATCTCTTCTGTTTCTTACTCCTTTCTCAAATTAGATGAATGCAAGATTCTTCCTTAGATCTGATATAGCATATAATTTTGAGACCCATAATGGATTTCTCTTTTTTAGATCGAATGAAATCTATTAGAGAAAATGTATGAAATCATCCTGATCAGTGAAGTCCCATTTCTAAATTTATGTCATTATTTAAATGAAATTGTCAAGTTTTTGGTAAGAGGATGGCCTTGACAAGGCACAAATTTTGGAAAAAGTTACCAGCCACATTCAAAACCCCAATACCCCTTAGTGAGGTTTATAAGTGCTTTGATTTGTAGGGTATAGTTAGGGTCTTATTGGGGTTAGTAGAGAAATTAGCGAAATTTAGGGTCTATTTATGATGAGTAATATTAAGATTTACAGCTTAAGCTTAGGTAAGGTACAAGTATTATTACAGACTAAGTCAAACCAGTTACTGAATTATACAGCCATAGCAAGACTCCTATGCAAGAGTGCCTCAACTGTTAGGTATCATTGTTTGTTGCTGTTTAGCATTATTACTCAGGCTCTTGAAAACATCCATTAAAAAAATAAAAGTTAACTCAGACCATATTGACTACCTCTGTGACTCTAAGACTTTAAAGTATTGGGCTCATTTTTCTCTTGACTAAAGAGCTGTTATGCTTCATCACAAGTTTCCTGACATGCATCTCTCTCCTTAGACTATAGCTAATATTTATAGAAGAAATGGCATTCCTTTCAAGACTATCAACAGAGTGAAAAGAGTGATTGATTTTACAGTGCCATTTTATGGTAATAATTTAAACTATAAATATGATTAAATGAAGAGAGCTATTACTAATAACATCAAGTTCATACACGCTGATGAAACAGTGTTTACATTCAACACTTTTATTAATAAGACTTGGTATAAAAAAGTACGATAATATCGAAGTATATGACTAAAAAGTAAAGGTTGCCACACACGCAATTTTAGTTGGTATTAGTGAAGATTAAGGTCTAGAAGCTGATGTCATTCAACCTTGCTCTATTAAGCGAGAGCAGTATTTTCTTGCATAAGCTCAGAGAGAAGTATAGCAACTAAGAAATCATCTTGCTTGTTGATAACTTATAAATTCATAAGACTTAGGAGTCTAAGAAAGCTTATGAGGAGTTAAACATAACTCCTGTATGCAAAGTTCCTTATAGCCCATAATTTAATTGAATTGATTTTGACTGGAGTTAAATCAAGACTTACTACAAGAAGCTACTGCTGTATCATCTAATGCATGATTTACCAATCGATACAGTAGACTTAATAAAGCTAATATAGTTTTTAAGAGTGAATATAAATATAAAATGCAAAAGTGTTGTGTAAAAATCATTAGTATTGGTTGGAGTTTAGTCTTAATATAGTAATCTTACTCATCATCATCAAACTATCTTACTTTTCTTGTTCTTGTTGAATTTTTCAAAGATATTGGGCTTTGGTTCCTTATCTTACTGTCGTCAAAACCCGCTGTTCTTCTGTAGCAGCAGCTGTAACCTCAGCCACTTCTCTCTTTAAGAGCACTATATCAGGATTGCTGTGAGAGGAGGACACTCCATTATGTTTAGCCAAAATTAATTATTTTGAGATATTTAATAAATTAAAACATTCTGATTAAAACTTTTTAAGTTTTAATGCTTTAACATATGTGATTAAACTAATTGTATTAATTTATAGAGAAATTTTATTAGAGATGTTTTTATTTATTTTAGTCTTAAATTTTTTAATGAAAGCTCAGAATGTTTTAATTTATTAAATATCTCAAAATAATTAAATTTTGGCTAAACATAATGGAGTGTCCTCCTCTCACAGCAATCCTTGATATAGTGCTCTTAAAGTGAGAAGTGGCTGAGGTTACAGCTGCTGCACCAGAAGAACAGCGGGTTTTGACGACAGTAAGATAAGTGTTCT
>ARYC01010799.1:0-20680 GCA_000711775.1 Oxytricha trifallax
GATAGCGTCCTTTTTTCTTAAGTAAGCTTACTTTCGGACATTTTAGAAATCATAGAAAATCCCGGAACTGCTATTTACTTGATGAAAGAGCGCAGTTTATTAAACAGAGAGAGAGAGAACGTTTTAAGACAAACATTAACTGAGTAAGACACTCATAAATTCAGGAACAGTTACTTAGAGAAGAAACATTGGCTCTAGCAAGGCATAAGAGGAAGAAATTTTAGATAAGCCAAATCTATCTACGGAATAAATTAATATGTTAAGATATTCATTCGTTATAATCTAAAACTTATCATATAAACAAAATCTTCCTTCTATTTTACATACTTTAACTTTCTCATCGCTGACCTTCTTAGTTGCACAAGTAATAAAATCTACTCTATTTATCTTTAAATCGTGCATCAAGTATAGAGCAAGTTTCTTGTAGTGGTCTTTCAATAACTCCATCATAATTCAATTTCATTGGACTGAGGACTGTAGGGAATATTAAAAACAGTTGTAATGTTTAATTATTTATATTCTTTCTTAGAGTCTATAGTTTTATGGACTTATATGTTATCAACAATTAGAATTATCTTTTAGTCAGCGTATTTACAACTGAGTTATTAAAAGAATATTTTTATTTTTTTGTCTTTATTGAGCGAGGGTGGATAACATAAGTTTCGATCTATTTTCTTCGCTTATTCTTCCAAATATTGCAAGAGTTTAAACCTTAACCTTTAAATCATATACTACAATGTTGCTGTACCTCTTATACAATACCTTGATGTTAGTATTTTAGTATATTAACGGTTAATACTTTATCATCTGCGTGTATGAACTTCATATAATTAGAGAAAATTTGAATATTTAAGTAGATGGTTACTAATAATCAAAGTATCAGATTTGTTATAATAATATTTTAAAAACTCAATATGTTAACTAGCTAAGTCTAAATTTTTTTTTTAGACATAGCTCGTACAAATTAATAATCTTTGATTTATTACTAAATTAACTTTCATTTAAATATACTTACCAGTCGTTTTTAGTATAATATTTTTTATCCAATTATCATAGTTCATTTTAATCAACTTAAATATTTATTGGTTTAATTTCGTTTTAATTATTAATTAAGTTTAGATATAAAGTTAAATGTATTTTTTTTTAGAAAATCATAGTTCATATTATCTTTTTTTTTAGTTATTCACTTAAACTTGAATGTATAATATAAATCAAGTTTAATACATATAATGTAAGTAAATATTATATTTCTCTTTATTGAATATTTAATCATACTTTTGAAATTGTAAGTAATTTCTCTAAATGCTCTTAAGCCCTCTGCATTTAATAGAATATATAATTTAAATTATCCTTATAAAAGGGAACTTTATAGTAAGTCACTCTCATAGTATGATTTACTTCTTCTAAGGTATTCCATTCTTTAATTTATATGTTAGATATAAATTAAGCAGAGATGTGAAGTTCAGAAATTTAGCGATGAAACATCACATCTCTAGGCTGGAGAGAATGAGTTCAGTATTTAAGGGTATTATCATTAATAAAATAATCAATATGATGTTGCGAAAATTTTTAAAGTCTTTTAGGCTTAGAATTTATGCGAAATCTCTTTAAATTCAATGGCAAAAAGACTGTGAGACTTAAGTGGCTGGAGATTTATGGAACAGCCTTGCTTTAGCGTGTAATTTAGAATAGGTTTGAGTTGATCACTATATTCAACACATACATTTAAATCTATATACTCAATTTATTTACCAATATTTAAAGATAATCGATACATAAACCCAATTAAAATCATAATTAAGTAAGCCTTAATAGACTTTTATCAATCAAAATCTCAATTAAACAACATCAGGGGCTTGGGGTTAGAATATTGAATTTTTCACCAATAAGAGTGACAATATTTAAATTCATAAGAACCGCTATCAAGGTGGAGGCATCAAAACTCGGGAGCATTATGTGCTTTTTAGGCTATTATCCAGAAGGAAGAAAAGAAAGATGGAAACTTTCAATGAGATGTGTGGGCTATGGTTAAATAAACAAAAGAATTTATATTCTTGGACAATATAACAACACTAAAAAATGCATGAAAATAAAGAAGAAAGAATAAAGCAATTGATTTGTAAATCATGAGCTTAAAATAAATAAGATTAAAGGCTAAGTATAATATATTAAAACAAAAGTCAAGATTGAAAATAACATTAAAACTGATAAATTTGAGATAAAAAATGCAAAACATAAGATATTAACAACATTGTAAAAAAATAATTTTGGGAATTAAATAAAATTTAATCACTTAAAATTTCTTACAAAAATCTAAGAAGAGACAAAAAATATTAGAATTCAATAAATGAAAATTATCAATAATAAGCAAGATTGGCAGGTATTGGTGATTTGATTGTTCCAATTACAGAGAAAAATGAAAGAATTTAATTTATTATTTTTTCTTATTTTTAATTCTGGAACTTTCACATCATCATCTGCTTCTTCTACCTTGCTTTCATCATTTGTAATTTTATGAAATCTTGATGTGCTTATTCCATCTCGGTTTCATCATCTGTGCCTTCAGTTTCAGTGTGATTCAATTTTTGAGGGACCTCAACACGTATGGTTCACTATATAAATTTGATTTCACTTTATCTCTTTTTATAATGATAAGAATTGAGCGGTCTTTGTTTCTGCGTATTGCCCACTTTCCATGTACATGGTGACATACTTTTACGCCTATCAATATCAAAGATAAAAGTTTAAACCTCTAAATGAAAAGCATACTCAATCACTTTTTATGAAGATTTATTTTGGATATACCTAGACACATTATGACCTTAAAGTCAGCAACTCACTGAAAGAAAGACAATTAGAAATTTAGGTAACACTCCAGCCCAAAACCCCTTATGATCTTAGTTGAATGAAATTGCAAAACTCAGTTCTTGAAAATATTAGTTATTTTTGTGCACTCGACAGAACAGCGTTGATTGACCGCCCAATAATAACTTCGTATTATATCGTTGTTTTATTTTTTATTATAGATCTATATTCTTGGTAAATATTTTGATTCTCATGTTAATATATAATTACAATTTTAAATGGTCAATTTGACTCATTTATCTCTGCAGTCTTTGATGAGCATTGTTAAAATTACAAAGCAAAATGAAAGAATTAAACTTATATTGTTAAAATAGAAAAATACGAAATCAAGAAACAAATAAATTAAAACTATATATAATTAAAATGTCTAACTAGGATATTATAAGTGAAATTAGATATATAAAATTTAATTAATAACATAGATAATAATAAAAAGTGGTCAGGTGGTCTGGCCGGAGTTTTTTGTGGTCTACCGCAAATGTATTATATATAATTAATTTAATAATCACGGATGTGTAGATTAAGCTAATACTGCGTTCACTCACTAGACATCTCTCCTCAGTCTCTGACCACTGTTCGCATACGAATATCTCCTCTAGAATGCGAGTGATTTTTGTCTTCCCGGTATTGGTTGGCACGTATATCCAGATGCAGTGAATCTCACTGTTCTTGCACTTGATTAGGAGCTCATACAGGGATCAAGAATGTGGAGGTAGCCGAGTGCTTGTAGATCGGCATCCTTTGGAGTACTGGAGTCATCACCGTTTTTCTTAAAATCGGCAATGTATTCTTGGAGAGATGTAATGATTGGTATCGGTGTAGACCTCGATGTGACTGAAACACGGAATTTGACTCGTCATTAAGCTTTGGCACTACTTCCAGAGGTCCTCGCTACCCTCGCTTTGAATCTGTAGGAAGAATCAGTGACGGTTGTGAGACATTATTATTAGATTACTTACTGAGTCTCCGCGCAGTAATAAGGTCACGATGGCCTCTCAGTCATTCAAACATCCGTCGTAGTGGTCTCCGGTGTGCTGGTTCCATTGTAGTTCTACACATCCGTAATTATTAAATTAATTATATATAATACATTTGCGGTAGACCACAAAAAACTCCGGCCAGACCACCCTGACCACTTTTTATTATTGATTATTCTATATTAATTAATTAAATTTTAAAACTAAATCAAATTACAATTAATAATACTCCTAATTCATGACAGTTATAATTACTAATATAGTTTTAATTTATTTGTATTTCTTGAATTTCCTATTTTTATCTATTTTAACAATAATAATTTTTTTCATATTCTTTTCATTCAGCTACTTTTACATCATGATGTGCTTCTACTACCTAGATTTCATTACTTAAAATTTTATGAAATCTTGATGTGCGTGTTTTAATTCGGTTTCATTATCTTCTCAATCTGCATCAACCTCAACTCCCAAAACCCCTCATTGAATAATTTGATGAGAAAAATTGCAAAACTCGCCTCTTCAAATATTTATTACTTTTGGTGCACTGGTCCTTAAGCCTATAATGACTGCTCAAAAACAACTTCATAACATAGTATTGTATTTATAATAGATCTATATTCTTGCTAAATATTTTTACTCTCATGTTAATATATCATTACAGATAATAAATTTCAATTTAGGTTCATTTATCTAGGCAGCTTTTTATTACGATTGTTTTTATTACAAAGCAATCAGATTCTTTTTCGTTTATTTTAATTCCGCAACTTTCACATCATCATCTGCTTCTTCTACCTTGCTTTCATCATTTGTAATTTTATGAAATCTTGATGTGCTTATTCCATTCACTGATTTAAAAATCAGTTAAAATTGCTATTTTAAAAATCTTTTTTATAGTACATTATTAAAAATATTATTTAATTGTTAATAACATAATGCACCATTAAATATCAAGCTTGTTTTGACTAATTAAATAAATATAATCTTTGTTGTAATGATAATTCAGGTTTGATGAAACAGTCATGAATATTCCTAAATAATTTCATATGTTAATAATTTTTTAACTTCCTCAAAAAAAATCTAATGTAGTACAATTGATTATCTGAAATCCTGTTAATTAAATTTAATGTAATATTCAGGATTTATATTATCACTTTTACACTTTTGCTTATTCTATATAGAAATATAATAATCTATTAATTGTAAACACTGAATCATGAGTTGCTATAATAATATTATTATATCCACAAAAAACGCTATTAAGGATGCTTAGAATATGTTTCTAAAATTCCATTTAGATAATATAAATCTATAAAGAAATTAAGTAATATAATATGTAAGGTTAATTTAAAATTTTGGGGGGGAAGTTTCCTGCCCCAAAATTTTATATGCACCCAAGGGGGGAAGTTTCCTGCCCCAAAAAAGGTAGTTTCCTGCCCCTTCGTAAGTTTCCTGCCCCATACATATAAATATGTAATTTTTATAATTTTCTAAGAATATCTATCATCAATTATGATATAGTTATATATTAATTTAGCTTCAAATATCATTTCTACCTTGATAATGAATACACATTTCAATGAAAATCACATCAATTATTAATAAAAAACAAATTATTTAGCCTTGTTTATAATATATAATTTGTTAAAGAATAATTATGTACCTTGAAAATTATAAATTAATAAAAGTTCTTTAGTACATGAATATAATAATTGAAATTGAAATATATTTATTTCTAATAAAATTATTGCAAAAAACATAAAATTTTATGTTGGGGGCAGGAAACTACCTTTTGGGGCAGGAAACTGTATGGGGGCAGGAAACTTCCCCCCCCCCCAAATTTTAATAGTTATATAGGAATCACTGCATTCTTTATAATAAAGCAGAATACTGAGTAAATTTTATAAATATTGTTGTTTATATTAAACTTATAACGATAATGAAATGATGATTTTTGCAATATACTATTTTATACAAACTTACTTAAAACTAATATATAAATCCGTTGCTAAGTTTTGATAACTAAGCAACGCGTTGCTAAGTTGACCTAACTTAGCAACGGACTCTAAATAATATTATAATTTAGATATTGAAAAAATGGCATATTTTCTAATCAGAAAATAAAAGAGGGATTAGCACACGCAGATAATTGAAGTTGTAAAATAATAATCAATATAGTAGTTCAAATATCTTTTGAAATAGCATTCTTCTCTTCCAATCTTTATTTAAGTTTATGTTTGTTTTGCAATTGCTTTTTACTCTCATAATCTTCATTATAGTACATATTTCGAATATGCATAATGCTTGACTATTAAATATATTATATTATGTTGTTTTATTTTATTTATTATCTTATTATCATTTTGAAATATATATTTAAATTTTACATTAGAAATTATTTCAAAATTTGTTTATCACTATACTTGTTTTTAGGTTTTATTTATACTTATTTGAAGTATTTATTTTTATAAAGTTTACTTGCGTATAAATCTTCTTATCTTGCTTTAATATTTATAAAATTAATAAAGAATCGCTTAAATGATAATATAAATAGATAGTATTTATAGTAATTATAGATACTGATAATAAAATTGGTATTTTATTATTAAGTGGAGATTTAAAAACATTTTCATAAATAATTATATTTAAGAAATCAGGGTGGTTTAAAGTATCATAAGCACAAGTCATAATACTTGAATGACAAAAGTGATTATAATTAAAACTTTCAGCGAGGTAAACAGATAATTCAAAATACCAAGGGGATCTGTTTATTTTTTAATCTTTTCCAAGATTTTCTTTATATCCACTCTTCACTTATACTTATTAAAATCAATTTTTTAAATAATTTTTATTATAAGCAGTTTATATAGACTTCAAATTTGACTACGATTGTTTGACTGTCTATGTTCTTTTTTATTGTCCTCTCTATCTTTCAAGTTAATATGATTATCTCATCAAGCGAGTCAAAATTAGTTTTTTTTATTTAAGTTTATTAATTATATAGAGTTTGAAAATATTGACACTATTAGATAGCATAATGTTGTTATTTAAAAGTATTTATTCCACTATAAGATTAACAAACTGGAAACAATCATCTTTTATATATGCAAGGATAGATTGGAAGAGGTTTGAACTGAATTTAATTAATCTTTAAATTGGTTTATCAAGGTTTAACAATTGAATTCGTTTTAACAATATTTATGTAGA
This sequence comes from Oxytricha trifallax, assembly GCA_000711775.1. Classification (NCBI taxonomy): domain Eukaryota; phylum Ciliophora; class Spirotrichea; order Sporadotrichida; family Oxytrichidae; genus Oxytricha; species Oxytricha trifallax. The sequence continues at coordinate 7,047 of ARYC01010799.1, forward strand.
TATATCTAGATCATATTAATTTCCTTTATTTTATGAGTTTTTATCAGTCTCTTAGTGAATATTTATCATTAATAATTTATTTTTCAAAGTTAAAGTATCATGAGAGTAAATGCTGAGTTAAGGAGGAATTTAATCATATAGGTAGACTTTATCATTTATATATTTAGAACTTTAGATTTATGATTCTTGAGATTATGGTAATTTTTGTCAATAGTTTTAAAAAATCTTCTTTTAATAAATATTTATCAACTGTTTATGCAGAACCATTGGCATTTTATTAAAATTATCATAGTTTTCTAACAACTAACTACCATTAAATAATCCAGCACTAAATAATTAACATATTAATCAAAACTACAACTATTTTGTATATGTTTGTTGATTCGAATGCTTTTTACAGGGATCATTATCATTTAATTAAATATGAGATCTTTTAAATTACAAAAAATTTATCAATTTTATTGCTTTTAAAAATATCACTGGTGCTTAATCTTGCATGATATATTAAGATATATTACATCACCTTTGATTTATGACATCTTCATCTACCTTTCCCTTGGAAGGACACGCGCTTACATTTTGTTCATGCATCATGCCACCTCATAAACGAATTTAATTGCAGTTTAAATTTAAAATATGCAATTTTAAACATTCCTTTTAGGCTTTTAGAAGGAGTGTGACATCTAGTTTAAATAAACAAACTTAAATGATCTTTATCAAGATATCTACTCTGCTGATATAGAAATGAAACTTCTAAACTAGATTCCAAACGCTAATGAAGCTATGAATGATTCATCATTCTATATTATGTTGATAAATAACATTCTTAGGCGTGATGTAAATGAAAAAATAGTTATAAAAGTGTTTTAATATATTATAGTAGAAAATAATCTCATCAAACTTCTCCACTAATGGTTATGTAAAATATCAACTTGATCAAGCTTGGTAAAGATTCATGAGGTTTGCTTAAGAATCTTATCTTCACTTTGAAATAGTAAAGTTATTGAAGGAGAAGATTCTTTTATCTCAAGGAAACTATATTACATTAGTAGCAAATTTTGGATGCTGCTCTTCTAAAATATTAGATTTCTTAGAAGTTATAAATTAAGATTTATATTTATCACCACAAAATTGATACATTTTAATTAAAATTAAATATAATAAATAAGTATTCTTAAACAAATATGCAAAAGTCATATCCAGTTAAAGTTACCTTTTCTTACCACTCTCCTTGATATTAAGCTCCAACTGGTCATTCTTATAAGAATTTGTGCAATTTTTTCTGATGTCTTCTGAACTCTCTGTCGTCTACCTTCTTGACTTCTGACTAGTATTGCTAAAATATTAAAAAGTTTAGATATGTTTTTTTAACTTACAAATTTTTTTGAGTAACCAGCTGCCAGATATCTGCCATTTTATTTTTATTCATATTTACTTAATTATTAATTCTAATTTCTTAAATCTTTCAAGTTATTTATCTTAATTAATATTTATATATTATTAACTCCACACATATCAGTATAATATTCATTAGAATGGAATACAAATTATATATAGTGGTTGGAAATATCCATTACTTATGGGGGTTATATAAAACATAATAGAGCCAATAATTTTTACCAAAGAGTACATCTAATTACAAAACGGTGTAAGAATTTTACATGAATTTTTGGAATATATAAATATATCCAACCAAAAATATTATTCCTTTAAATTATATAAATTTTAAGATAAATTATGCAGACAATAAGCCGAATCCAAATCTTTTGCTGATAATTAAACTAGAGAAGAAGCCATTTTTAACAAATTTCTATAAATCTTATTTAGTAGAAATAGTAGAACACTATTATATTATACTCTTTTATGTGTTTAAAATTTTGTTCCATATTTCCTTTAAATATTAATAATATATTGTAAATAATATGATGTATTATAAGTATAAAGCGGTTATATTCTTCCTTGATTGAAGTGATAGAATCATATTGCTATCAGAGTCTTTAAAAATCAACAATTTACTTTAAAAAAATATAAATAAAATGTAATTGATAATAATCACACATTGATGCATAAATTAAACTATTTAATGTCATTGTATGATGCATGTATAGTTATTATTCAAACTTCTCCAGTAAATGTGCGACCACTCCAGAAGATCATTCGTTAGCTTTCATATCTTGCCTAATATGGATAGTAGTTGTGATATATTTGGAAAATTATTTGAATAGCCGCAGCTTAAAGAAAAAAAATTAGTAATACTGCATGATAAAGTAAAGCATATCAAGGAAAAAATAACCACCTGCACTTAAACAAATAAATAATTGAGACTAGTTTTATGATTAGTAAAGAAACTAATGAAACTTATCTAACTTAAAAATATTAAAACAGATTTATAAAAATACACATTGAAAATATGAGTATCAATAGAATAAGTGTTTAAATAAGATCATTGCAGTTCTGATAAAACTTAAAAGCAGCTAATTCACTGGGAATAATTAAAAATGCTTGTAGATGGAAAAGGAAATTATCAGTAGATGTAAGGAGAGTAAGATACAGTTATTAAACAACTGAATTAACAATTTATTCTTTTATATTTACAAAATACATTAAAATGAAACTAAACAATTTATAAGTTTATATAATATTTATTTATGATTTATCTATAATTTGATTAAATTTGAAATTAGAGGTTTAAAATCATCAAATACTATTGAAAATACTGAGAACCATGATAAAAGACAAGACTAGCTCTTATTGTTCTCTTTATAGTGACTTTTTAATACCACATAAATACAAAGTAAGCCATTCTAAAACTTAAGATGATCCCTTTAAACTCTTACGGATTCCATATAGTCCTCCAATATACTAAAGGATAGTTTAAATATGCTAAATTAAATCAGGAAGTTTATCATCTCCCTGATTCAAAGTGGTTTACTCAACCCAAATGGAGTAGTACTATGAAAAAGTCTTAAATTATACAATAAAAGAATTATATTAGCAGTTAAAAAATTATTTTTATGAGTTTAATTATTATTATTCTTGATATATTTGGGGAGTGGTCTTATAATAATTTTTAGTTCTAATTTTAATGTAATTATGAATATCCTACATTTGGTTATTAAAATTTTGACAGCTTGTAATGATGAGGACCTTGGACTATTAAATCAATTATAAATGGTCTGACTTAATTAGTTAGTAAATTCCGAGAAATAATTTTTATTTTATCTCCAACGAGAGCATTAATTTATATTAGCATTTTAAAAGAAAATAAATGATTGAAAAGCATGTATGTAATTCAAAAATTATACATTGAAGATAATATATAAATTGTTATTCCAAATTTGATTTATATATATGTCTGATAATGTAGTATCTTAAATAAAATAGAGGAAATGTCACAAATATTGAGAAGTAAAAGTGATAAAAGTATAAACTATATATATTGACATTAGGCAATCAGCATCTACAGCTACAAATTAAAATTAATACCAATTTGACTGAAAAAGAGTTACAGACATTAAATAATCAGAACAATCCTTGAGGCTACTATTTTGATGACTCCCTAGCTTGACTTTGGAATTGTAATTACTCAGGCACTGACCCAATATTATATAATGATTTAACAAATTTAATTATTTTTATGCTTTATACCTCGGATAAGATTGTGGTTAATTGACTATATAATTATTATTATAAACACTGAGTTCTAATAAACAAAAACTTTCTTCTTCAGTTTTTCCTTTTCACTGTCTTCTCTTTCTATTCTTTTGATTATTCCTTTTTTTCTTCCACTCTTAGAAATACTTACTCGAGATAACGACATTAAATCTCCCATGCGAATAAACTTACAATAATGATCAAATTTATAAGAGCATTTATAATCAGTTTATATTGTTAAATGATAGCATTTAATTAGAGATATAAAAGGCAAAAAAATATGTCATTTATATGATATTAATTGAAAATTATTATTTTAATTTATTAACTCAAATTAATTTCTAAAAATTACATATTATATTTATTTATGTTTTGATCTTTCTCTTCTTTTTTGCTATAAATTATTAAGCGATATTTTTTCGATTCAAATCAATAAATTATTTTTGATAATGCTAATGGGTAATTAAATATACATATTTACAAAAATTTACAATAATATTTCAACAATTAAATGCTAAATATGGTTTTTAATTGAACAAGTATATTAAGAAAAATTATTATTACTCGAAATTGTAGCAAATAAGCATTTGAATAATTGTTGAGACTTGAAAATATAAATTATTTCAAGTTTAGCTTTAAATACAAAGTTAAATAAATTTATTCCTTAATTTATATGATTACAATAAATTATATTAAATAAGAAATAATAATCATTCATATTTTCAGACAATAAATGATTTGTCGGGTTAATAATTAATGGTCAAAATAAATTCAAAACTATATTATACATTGGATATTACCGCAAGAGATGAGTTCCTTTTTATCTACATTCTTTTTTTCTTTATTTAATTCATTTTGTTTAAGAATTAGGATAAAAAATAACTAAACTAATTAAATAGAATTTTAATTAAAAATTTGCCAATTATTTTAAAGTTGAAATATATTAATTAATAGTAGGCCTAATTTGATTTATTAATTTTCCCGAAGTCATTAAATCCATTAAAGTTTTAGAATTTCTCTCTGAATTAGGATCGCCAGCAAGAATACTTTGTGACTTGCATTATCTGTAGGTGAAGCATTATCAATGCAGTATAGATTGACAGTTCAATGAATGTTAAATATTAGTTGGGAAAGGCTCTTCTCATGATTCTGAACAGAACAAGCACTTAAAATGTTATAATATTTCCACAGTAATTTGAGAGAAATTAAAACAATAACAGACGCTTGAATCATATGTTTCGTTAAAATACTTGAAAATATCTATTATTCAAACTTATTTTGGTATAAGTATTTTAGCAAAACTAAAATTTTATTCTTTATAATACTTTCATATATTTGGATCCCACAAATAATGATGCGAAATATGATTGTGCCAATTAAAAATCTTGATATCTTATAAAATAATATTTTAGAAGGTACTCTTATATTTGTAAAAAGATTTTGCTAACAACAATTGTCTTAATTACAACCATGCTAAAGCCAATCGAATGTAAAACTTGTAAATGGTGATTTTACTGTAGCATTTTGATTATAATACAAAATTAAATATTTTAATAGGGATCTAATCTCAAGTTTCTTGATCATATACTAAATTGATGCATTTATATATCCTTATACAACGTTTTTACATGCTCCTTAAAGATGTTAAAGATGAATTGCAAAGTTACAAAATTGTTTGTAAATTTGCATGTCAAATTCTAAAATTATATTTATGTCAATAAATATTGCCTACCCTCTGGAGCCAATGCTCTGGAAACCCGTATATTGTGTTTTTTGTTAGCTGCATTTTTAAAATCATAAATACAATGAGTAACATGCACCTGTAAGATGCATGGCAACGTTGTAAATTGATATAATAAAATGAATGCCAATTTTAAAATACAATAATTTTGCCAAAATTTAATAATTAGCTCTGAATTGCATTTTATATTTGTTTTAACCCTAAAATCTACAATTGCTATAATTTTATTTTAATTTAATTATAATTACTTTAATTTTTCCAAATTCTCAAAATATAGCTTTGACAACTATAATCTTAATCTTTTATCTCAGTTTCATAGACAGCCGATATGAGCAATTTGTTTATTCAGGTAGAAAATAAAATTCATCCATTTTTCCTTCACAACACGCTTAAAATCACTTTACTTATTATCACAGCTTAAGATTTTTATTTAACAATGTTTTCAATTTCTCTAATTTTCGATTATAGTCATTAAAATATTTAAAGTCAAATAAATATATTTTATTATTACTTTATAATTCTTATTGTTTTTTAGTTAATTAATTCTTTTTGCTTAATATAATAGAATAAATACAAATTTTAATATGAAAATTTATATAATATTCAGATAATGTCAGATATAAGTCAAGTGTGAGTGAAAACTTAAATTTAACAAAATATTCAAATTTTGTTTTTAAAATGTCTTCTATCCTATTCACGGTTCTATCCTATTCACGGAATAAATAATTTTACCGAAGCAAATATTTTAACCTAGATTTAATAATATTAATTAATCCACATCGGAGCTCGAAGGCCCCCACTGATGTGATAGTACATAATAACAATACTATATAAGGGTCTAGCCCTTTATAAATCAAACAAGTCTGTTTGTTTGTTATGTAAACTGAGACTCATCTTTTTTTTCTTCTCTTATTGTTTGGTCTTCTTCTTCTCTGTTTGCTTCCTCTTCTGCCTCCTTTCGTGCTCACTGACTACGTTGTCGATCTTGTATATAAATTTAAATTGATGATCAAAATTTTGAATTTTAATTAATAAGTTAATCTCTTTAGCGGCGACATAGCCTTTAAGTCTTGAGGTGATGAGCTAAACTAAATCGCTCTCAAGATTATGTGTAGGTTTTTAAAGGCACTTAAAGTTTATTTGAACCCTAATTTTGTTGGCTTCCTATTCTGCATTAATCAGAACACAACTGTTAGAGTTGACTCCTACATTTTTCAGGAGAACCAACGTTGTTATTTTTGAATAAGCCTGCTGTAGTTTCATCAAATGCTAAAAGCCTCGAATTATTTTTAGGTTTTCTTTATCGTGGCACTCAGAACGTCATATGTGAGTGAGCCCATCTTCTTAATGGAGCCAGAAAATTTGCTTAAAATTGCATACTCTATTGAGTAAATGGCTCGAACCCACACTGTTACATTTGATTCTTTTTGTCAATTCTCTCTTGTAGTTAGGCTTTGGACAGTATGTTTGTTTTTTGTTCTTCAGGGTTGTAGTCTAAGTCTGGATCCTATATTTATTATAATTCATTTTAAGGTCGGCTGTCAATAATCATATCTTATTAGTTTTATTAATTCATTTATTATTAAGTACGAATTGGATCCAAGTTTAACTATAATAATTTTACAAACCCTGGGTTCGCAGTATTTATTGCTATGTTGAGTTATTTCTAGAGAAGTTATATTCTAGTCACTATGGTTGATGTGTCTTCAAATGACTCTTCGCTATAGTCTTCCATGTAATATTCTCTGTAGTCATCACTCCAGTCATAGTAGCTATCATCATATCCATAATTTTCAAATTTCTTTTATTATATAAGTTTTTACTCACGTTACTAACTTTCTAATAATTCAATCTCATCTCATAGCTTATGGATAATTAATTTCCCACACCTAGATTTAATTTAGTTTATGGCATTTTTATAATAATCAGTCAAAATATAATAAAAATAGCGAATATTTAAATTCTAAATATACGATAAATTATAAATTATAGCATTTTTCAAACAATATTATAATTATTTTTTATAATATATTTGTTTTTTATATTATTATATTTAAAATGAGCGCAAGTTGTAAATTTTATATTATTACTACTTGCGCCCATTTCTTATTTATTTAATTTATATATTTCTATATATAATTATTTTTTTGTGTTTTATTTAATGCTTAATTTCTTTTATAACTAAATTAAATCAAATTTATTCGTTTTTATTTATGCTAGTTTAATATTTAATTTTATACTATAAAAAAATATTTTTAAAGACTTGATACTTTTAATAGAAAATTATTTCAATATTATTGGTGTTTAATATAAGAAATAAATCGAACTTAATATTAATTAAAAACGAACTTCATTTCTATTTTAAATTATAAATTAATATACTACGATATATAAATAAAAAATGATTTATATATATGGCCTCAAGTAGCAAAAATTAATTAATTTTAATACTTAAATTTATAACAATCTTAAATTCTTCTATAAATAATAGATATTTCAAATAAAAAATAATAAGAATATTACAAGTAAGTATAATATATATTTCTTTGTATTTAAGGATTATTATATTCACGATATTTATTCTATTTTGACTGAATTTTTTAAAATATAATTTCTAATAATTAAACATTCTTACTTCAAAACTCCAAAAAGAACTTCAAAATGCAATTTTTGAAACGATATTCATTATTTAAAAGTTTATTTCATCTATAAAATATATATTTTGCTTATTTATCATGATAGTTAACTTTACTGCCTAATTTGAATTTCTTTTACTCTATAAATTTTCGACTTTAAAATATGTTCATTTTATTAACTGAAAAAACTTTAAGTTTTTGCTTAAAGATATAATTTAGTAAATATTTTTATATGATTTTTATTATTTTATTAATTTCAAAACATTTAAATAATTTCTAAAATTACTTGTCAGAAGAAGTTGTTTAAATCTAATTTCGTTTATGGAGATTCATTATTATATTTTTATTCTTTTTTGTTAAAATTAATCATATATAAAAAAAATATTAATTTTCTTGCATCGATAATTGATTTGTGAAAACCAAGTTATAATTGATACATTAATTAAAATCACCAAATTCATTAATTAATATCCATTTAGATTTAAGACTATTTACTTCAAGAAGTCCGAGCATATTATTCAATTAAATTCTTTTTACTATGATTTATTTTTGATTTATTTAAATTATTTGGAAATTTAATCAATTATTTTTAGAATGTTTAATTTTAAGATTAAATAATAATCAAATCTATAATTAAAAAAGGCTTTCATAAAAATTGAGATAGCCCTGATTATAATATCTGTTTATCGGGGAAATAAATAATTTTAATATCATTATTATAATTTTGTATTTTTTATCATGAACTTCTTTTACAAATAATCAGGCATTTCATTAAAATGTTTAACTTCATATTCTTATAATTAAAAAGTAATGTTAGCAAGGATGATGAAAATAATATAGCAGCTTCCTTATTTTGATTTTAGAAATTATTTAGTATTTTTTAATGAATTCCTTATTTTGCAATGGCAATAAGAAGTTTATGAATTAAATTCAATTTAGATTAATAAATTAGATATCAATTGAAAAATATAACAAAATACGATAAATATACAACTACAATTATAATAAAAATAAGAATAATACTGTTAAAGGTTAGAAAAGATAAATTAAATATTTAAAAAATTAATATTTAATATATTTTTTTATAGGGTTTTGATTTTTATCACTTGAGTTTAATATTATATAGAAGGAATGTGATTATATAATTATCACAATTCTAATTTATTTCTTTTGATAATTAGTTTAATTTTGATATAATTGTTTAGACCAGAGCCAAGTCGGCAGGTGGGTGGCAGCCTGACCAATACGAGGGGACGCCTGGTTCGAACCCCAGACCCGCCAACGGTTTTAACCGGCGAATGGTCTTAGTCCTCTCACCCTATAAGGTAGTAGAACTAAAGTTGGGGGTGGCCTCACATATGCGACCTGGCTCTGGTCAGGTCCTTCAGTAGACGAGCCTATATGTACCCATGACATCAACTTTTAAAACTTACCAGGTAACCATGCGATGTTGATGTTTGCAACGGAAGTCTCTTTAGACATATTCAAAATTAAATGTTAATTGATAATAATAAACTATATTAATGTTTAATTTCTACTACCACCCTTACCTGAGTTATTCATATATATATATATATATATAATTGTTTATATATTATTAGTAATTGCCATCCAAGGTCACTGTCTATTTAATTTTTTATATGAAATTTCAAATAAATATGATTTTTTGCAATGATTTGTGGGTAAAAGCATTTTTGGCCTTTTAAACATTTGATTATTTAAATTGAGAATTAAATGCATAAATTATTTACTTAATCTTATACTAAATACAGTTCTTATTAATTTTAATAAATGACAGTTTATTGAGTTGTTTTATAATATTTAAAATATTAAACATTAGTAATGATAGATAAATATGTCTTAATAATAAATTATTTTAAGTTCCAACATTTATATAATTTCGATTCAAAAGATTTTATTAAAATTCAGGGAATAAACCATTTATTTTTTATTGTATAATTTATTATATTATATTCACATATTAAAATATAAAATTTCTTAAATTGTAACATTATTTAACTTATGAAATTAATTATATAATTAATTATTGCGTTAATGAAAATTACAATAAGTTATTAAAACTTATTAGTTTAATAATCAACTTTAAATGTCAAAATATAAAAAGTTGAAATCTTAGCTAGTGACTCAAGTAAAATGATTGAATAGGATATCTATAACATAGAAATAATGCCATCTTTTACAACAAATATCGCTTTATTAACTATGCAAAAACTTATTATTCATTGATTAACAATTATAATACTTATGATGCCAAATATTATAAAAGATATTAAGGATTTTAGTTTTTACAAATTAATAGTGTACATAATCCAATTCAAATTTGAATAGGATAATAATTGGTTGAAACTTTGATATTTTTATTAGATAACATCTTGTATGTCTTTATTATATTTCAAATAACTCATAAATCGAGAGTTAAATACTATAATGGAGAAATATAATTCAAACTTTTGTGATGTTTTTTATTTTCCACCACATTTTCTATTCTCCTAATAATATTTTTTATTTTATTAATGAAGACAGTTAGCATAATGAATTCCTTTTTATAAATATATTATATATTCAAATTCTTTAGTTACAATTTATCTATCATCATTTTAAAATACACCCTTATAAAATATTTATTATTTAGTAACAAAATTACAGAAGTTTATAGATTATAAAGCGCAGTTTCTATCTTTTATTCATGAGCCTAATGCAAAAATAGAGTGAAGAAAATATTAAGAATTTTTAAATATAACACTAGGTAATATTTTAAAATTATAAAAGCTGCATCAAAAATTAATGCAAGATATTTACATTTTAATCAAGGTTAAAAAACAATTCATTTATTTACATTTGTAGAGTTTGAAATTTTAAATCAATTATTTTTTAATTTACATAGATCTTTTCTTGACTTACTTTATTCAGTTTTTAATCAATTGTAATTGAATTAATTAATCCTATTTTGAATATGATATAGAATTCATATAAAAAAGTGAATTAATTTATTGATTGCATAAAATGCATTTATATATTCTATATAAGTTTTCTATACCATTTCTTGTTAACTCCAATCAAGTTTACATTTATTTTTTGGAGCTATGAATGTCTTGCTCAATTACACTTATATCATAATTTTAAATTAATAATTAATATAGTACTAGATATCTAATTATCTAATTCTTAATTTTTAAACTATAAAATAAAATGGTAAACTTAATAATGAGTAAATTAATCTATATTAATGGTTTCAATAAAATGACAAAGTGACTATAGGGAAATTGTAGGCATAAGAGCTACTTATCAACATCAAGTTTTTAATTTTAGAATTAAGAATCAGTCCAGAATATAAGTATGAATCCTCAGTCTTCAAAAGGTAACTAGAGATTGTCCACATCCTTACTCCTATTTTACACCGTAAAAATATCTCATTTTTTATTAATTTGAAATTTTATTTCAGCAAAGAATATTATTTTTAATTAAAAATAAAATGTTGAAATAATTTAAATTTAGGAATAGCTAGGCACATTTTATTAACTAGTATACCCTCAACTTCTTTAAATAAATAATTAATTCTTCATATTTTACATATAAATTTAATATAATTTATAATAAGACAAATTTATTGAAATTGGAATAAAGAAGTGTGGAAGTGGAATATTATTGCCGAACTTCGATGGAGCTTTAGTAATATGAAAGAACCCCAGAAGTAAATTTTAATTCATAATATGATATTTAAAATAGTTCGACTATTTATAGAAGAAATTTTGAATTAATTTCAACAATTAGTAGTAATAACTTGAGGTAAATTAAAATAATGAATAATACAAAGGTAATTACAGTTTGTGAGATCTATACATTTTCACTAATAAAAGCCTGTATAAGCGGTTCTCCGCTGATTTGTTCAATGCTTATCTCCAAGTCCATCTTCCAACATTTGCTTCTGTGTCCCATCTTGCTTGACGGCCTTACCAGGCCTATTTTGAACAGTCTTTTTGTTGACATCTGCTGTCCTCTCTGAATCTTCTGCTGCTGTTTGTTATACATTTCTGTTCTGTTATATCTCCTATCCATCGCTGAACAAGCAGCACTCTTGCTCTGTTTAATGTCCATCAAATTCACTTCAGCTTTCTCTTGGCGTTCAAATTTTTACTCTAGCTCTGTCTGCCAGTCATTCCTTTGAAATATTCCTTCCAAATTGTCTATTTAATGGTTGAAACTCTCTTGATGTTCTCCACTTTCACGCCCTGCTTGGCAACATATCATTTCGCTCATCTTTTCTTGATTCTAATCTGACTCTTCTTCTCTGATAAAATATCCAGATTTACCTATTTCCATCTTAGTGAAACCGACTCCAAGTTTAGCATTAGGTATTATCGTTGCATACTCAACCAGTCTTTTGAGAACATTTAAAATATTGGCTCTTCCTCTATCTCCAATGCTATATGGCAAGCGATTAAGATTGCCAACAATCCACAGTCTTCTGGGTCTTTCACTTGATTAGTCTCCATTTTGCTGACCACTTTTTCAATTTTGTACTCTCCACTTAATGTTTCTTAAGTGACCTAATTTATCCATTTGAGTTGCTTTTGTTGAATTACCAAGCTCCCGATTTACCTTCTGATATCATAAACCTTCATTTGCTTAGATCCTTTCTCTATTTTTACCACTATTCAATTCTAACAGTTCTTCACAATGCTTTAGCAACATATCTGGATGATAATACTTGTGATATCATCCATAATTCTCCAATATCTGCTGTTGTCCTGTTTCCAGTTTGTTGACCCAATATTCTTTTTTAATTGGTGAATTCCTTTGTCATTCACGATCATGGGTGGAAGAATCAAGTGTCTATCTTTCTAAAATGTGAACTACTTTTCTTCTAATTAGCTCATAGCTATTTCTAGAATCTCTTCGTTTATGTGTCTGCCAGGAATCAGGTCAAAATGTTGCCAATCCTCGTTGATCTCCCTTGAATGAATCTTTTGCTTCTCCGACCACAGGTCACTTTCTCTCACTCCTCTCCTTAATGCGTCCTCCCTATCCTCGAATCTTCTCACTAGTGCTTTCTCAACTCTGGTTCTATTACTGAGACAGCATACGATGGTGACCACTCTTGTAATTTGTGGTTACCATCCTTTCTTGGCGTAGATAATTTTGTCAAATCCTTAGCACGTTACTTCCGAAAGATAAATGGGACTTTTTAATCTCAATTAGTAAACTTGAATATAGTTAGAACCATCCTCATCTTTGTCGAACTGAGTTCGCTATCTTTGAGCTTGGTTGAATTTCTTGCTAGGATTAGAGCTTCCAATCTTGAGTTTACATCTTGAACTCCATCTGTTTGTTTAAGGGAACCGAGAATGTGTCTCTTCTCTAATACCCAGTGCTTTTTGTTATCTGCTTCTGTCTTTACGGCTGTGACGAATCTCTTGAACTCGCTCCCAGAATCGTCTCTTCTCATTCCTTTTGCCCTTCTTGTTATTATCTCTCCCATACTCTGAACTTCTGTTCAACTATCCATAGTTTTGTTTGCTGAATTTTTACTTCTCCATCTAGTTCAAAGTCTAATTTCTATTAATTTTATTATTAATCTTTCT
>ARYC01010801.1:0-12239 GCA_000711775.1 Oxytricha trifallax
TCAACAGTTTGAAGAGATAAAGACGAATGCGCTGAAGCCATAGTAGAAGACAGTGCTCAAGTGGACATCAGTGGTGCTTGGCACCAACTTCCCCTCCAACCCCAAACAAGTGCCTCCAACCCCAAACAAGTGAAGCTCACCTACACCTTTGGCACTCTCCTCACCAATAGACAGGTGCCACCGTCGACGATGGGCATACTGGGTGGACAAATCATACGACTCCCCTTGGTGAACGTTGAGTGAGCAGTGTCATTGTTAGTTGATATTGAAAGTTTGGCAACAGACGACCAGTTGTGTTATGGCCTCCAGCTGTACCTTCGAATGATTAGAAAGACATCGCAGTCTTCAATATTAAGAAACCCCAATGTGATGCCCAAGAACCTGTAGATCAAGTAGAGTGATGAACTATGGTAGGGTCTACAAGACTTCATGAAAGAGCAGGCTGGAAGTATCGATTTCCTGAATAGGGATCATTCAAGCTATGAAGTAATGAATGGTTCATCATAGAACTCATACCTCAAATGCAGAGATGTCAAGCTGGCATTGAAGAAGATCTCAGAAGTACAGCACTACAATGTGGAGGGCATGAAGCCCAAGGACATTGCGCTTGAGATGGGTGTGGATCGACGATTTGTTTACAAAGCCATTGAAAGTTCAAGTTGGAGGTGGAGCACCGAGTGCTCAATCCAAAGCCAAAGCTGCAGAATGGGAGGAAGAATACGCGGAGCAACCAGCTGTTGCTGAAGGCGATTGCCATCGTGCTATAACAGCAATGCATCTAAAAGATCAATGGCTGGCGCCTGCATTATAGCCTGCTTGAAATGCAAAGCAAAGATTAAGAATACAAGAACCTCGCAGATCCTTGCGTTGCTACTCTGCTGAAAGTTCTGAAAGGAAAGTTTCCATTTAAGATTTGGAAAAACCCAGAAAGCTAACGCTAAGTACAGAGATCCATCATTCAATGAGAAAAGGCTTTGGGCATCCGGACTGCTCGCCCAGCTATTCATGGAAGATGTAGTGATCATATCAGTCAATGAATCGAACTTTAGGAGCGATTACCTGCCAACCATGCAAGGTAGTTTCAATTCAGATGGATGCCCTTCACAAGAATAATCGTGGATGCGACTCCTCCATGACGCCTGAAGTTGGCAAGACCGAGGTCCTCGTTACCGACGATGTCATACAGTATGCTGAGATGCTAGCTGGCTACCCCAACAGAGAACCAGGCATGTCGATTGTCACTGGGATCAAAGAGCAGGACCAAATGAAGGGATCACACATCGCACTTTTGTTAAGTCAATTTCTAATTCATGATGAAAAGCCCATGAAACTTGAAAAACTGATACCCCAAGCAATTCTGGGAACCAGTAGGTAATTATTGCTATCGTTGCCTAACCGATTGAGTATAGTATCGTCAGCAGCTCCAGATGGGGTAGTCAAGATGGGTAAGGTTCCAACTCGAGTTAGGAGGACCAAGTTGGTGTTAGTGAACGATTAGTGGCTCGATCAGGAATTGCTCCATCGAAGATTCCATGGCCAAACTCGAAATTGATCTTTCCAAAGTTACGCAGGAAATCTTCCACCCAGGAACAGCATATCTTTGATAGCAGGGAGCAGAGCATCGCCGCCACCCTGTCAAGTGCAGTCATAAATATAAGTATACTCAACTGTCACCTTTCTTGGAAGCCCCAGAGGGCAATGCTTAATACTTATCCTTATAGAAGCGCTTCGACGCTATCAGAATATAGAGCTCCTCCAAGAAGCCTTTAAGACAACCATAAACCCCTCTGAAATCGGCTTCCACTCTCACTCCATTGGTTCAGAACTTCGCCAGCCTCAAGTTGTAGTCAACATAACGTAAGGGCAGTGAGGTAATCAATGCAACAGGCCATGACCACTGGACAGCCATTACACCCAGACGCTTGCAGCTGTCCAGCAGGGCAGAGAGCAGCAGGAAATTCACTGGGAAGGAATAAGAAAGTAAGCTATAGCTAAAAGATTTTACTCTGCTTTAGTTGATACTAAGTTAAATCAACCCAACAAAATGAATGACTATGCACCCATAGCAGACTCTGGCAACCTAGTTGCTCAACCATTATAACATTATACTCCCATTGCAGCAGTCAGACAGCAAGTCAGCCAGAGGTTGGGCGCTTATGGCAGCATGGCTAGGAATCTTTCTATAACCAAGGACTCAACATAGAGGCAGCAGTTCTCGTTGAGCTTCGTGGCAGCAATAGCTAAAGACCAGCTGGTCTCCAGCCAAGTCATTGAAGGTGCTTTCGATGCCGTGCTGTTCGAGAACTTCCTCTACCACACCCTGCGCAGCTGCGCACTGACAAGAACCTTGGCCTGAAGAAGATCATGCTGCTCATGGACAACGCAGTCATTCATAAGTACTCTGAAGTGTTGGAGACAGCGAGGAAGTTAGAGGTCACTGTACTATTCAATGCAGAATACTCGCCCTGGCTCAACTTCATCGAGCATCTGTTCTCATACATCAAAAGGCATCTCAACAGGAGCTGACAGCAAGTAAGCGCAGTAATCATAACCTCTTATAGGATTTACTTGGTTAAGAGGATCTCCCAGATCCTTAAAACCATGACCAAGAGTGATGTCAACAAGCTCTGAGTCTTCAGCGTCAAGCAGTGGTGCATCACCATCAGACATGGGTTCGTATGAGATGGTGATCAATGACGATGTTTGGAGTTGCATGTGCTTTGGCACCAGTCAAGACAAGCATCAATAGCAGTTGAACTGTTAAATTAATTGATTTAAACTTCCCTATTATATATCACGCTTTTAAGTTTAAGTTTAAACTAATCAATCGTCAAACAAAAACCTCTCTAACCTCCGCGCATTGCTGAGGTCAAGTCCACCAACACACCAACGATGGACCAACTTCTTGAGCTCTGCTGGCACCAATGGATCAAGGATTGAGCAATAGATTTTAGGACCTAGAAGATTAGAATGGATTGCTGGTTGGCCTTAACTCAAGCCTATCGGCGACTAATCGACTTGTAGTGACCATGCCAGATCAACGCCAATTGACAGTGTTAAACGACCATCTAAATCATCGAACTCCTGCCAAAATCGAATCAAGTATTGGATTGTTCAACAAAAAATTGGGGTTTATATGATGGTTTTGGACACTAAAATCATCAAAATTTGTGGTCATACACTTAGAGTCAACACAATAGCTCCTAATATTTGGTCATAATTAAATATTTATTTTATTTTTGAAATTTCCTTTTTTTTCGTATTTTATCAATATTAAAGGAAAATTATTTAAATTATAAGTTAATTAACATAAGAAAATTTGTAATTTATTACCGAGTATGCATTTTAAGCACAGACCATGACTGTTAAAATGGAAAAAGTTAGATATTCACCTGCGTATGCGTCAGTTAGATCCTTAGCATCTTAATAACTAGCAGTAAAAAATATGATAATTTAATTTTACGTAATTAATATCTGTAAACAGAAGAATTTCATTTTTATTTACGGTACACAAAATTTATTTAATTTTAATCATTTTAAAATCTATTCATTTTATAATTAGTTTTTGAGTGTAGTCAAAATTGGCTGTCAATCGAGTTTTTGAATATTTCTTTAAATTATATTCATTTATATAATAAATAAAATTTTGAATATTAATCTTTCTCATCAATTACAAAATCAAATAATAGAGGGTCCACTTATCTTTAAGCTGTAAGAAAACCTCCAATTGAAAACCCAGCGTAAATTAGAGTAGGAACCACCTAAAATAGGCGAGATTAACACTTCGCCTTAAATGACTTGTATGGATGGGTTTCTTCTTTTGCTTTTTTAAGGAATTTTTCTGTATAAATATAAACTAATGTATAATTAGTTATTATTCAAAATTATTTAATTAAATTAATATTATTTGTTTATAATTGAGTTCAATAAAATTTATTTTTTTATTGGCTATACTGAAATTAGAACAGATTTTAGAACTGGCTAGAGTTCTGAATTAGAAACAATTATGAGAAAATTGATTTAAATAAATTCCTTTTAAAACCTTTTACTATTATAGTAAAGTAAAATTGAGACATCAAGATTATTAATACATTATATATTAATTTTTGATTTATTTACTTTTTAAATCTTGATTTATCTCTCAAATAAGTTGTGGATAAAATGTTTTTGAATTAATTCCCCTTAATAGTTGAAGAACCGATTGATAAAATGGTGTTATCAATATCCAAACTTCTTAACAAAATGTTTAAGTGAATTGATTTATAGGGTAAATAATGTCTTTTATTGCGGTTTTTACAAAAATTAGGCAATTTATATTATAAATAGAATTTAGCAATATTACGGTCTATATGTGTAAGTAATATTTATATTTACTTCTTAAATTATGTATGGTACAAGTTTTAGTATTGACTTAGTTAAACACTAATGTATTATGTGTAGCTATAGCAAAGCTCCTGTGCAAAAGTGCCTCAACAGTTAGGTATCATTGCTTGCTGTTTAACATTTTAACTCAGGCACTTGAAAGCATCTTGAAAGAAAATAAAAGTTCTCACAGTACAATATTGAATGCCTCTGCGATTCGAAGATTTAAAGTATTTGTTACACTTTCAACTCGACGAGCGAGCTTTGATGTTTCATCGCAAGTTTCCTGAGATGCGTTTCACTCCTTAAACTATAGCTAACATTTATAGAAGAAATCGTATTACTTTCAAGACTGTCAACAGTGTGAAGAGAGTAATCGATTTTAAAGCGCCATTTTATAGTAATAATATTAACTTTATATATTATTAAATGCAGAGTGCTATTGATAATAGGATCAAGTTCATACACGCTGATGAAGCTGTATTCACCTTCAAAATCTTTATAAAAAAGTCTTGATGCATACAAGAATCATGATAATATAGAACTTTTTATTAAAAATTAAAGATTGCTACCTATGCATTTTACCTAGTATTAGCAAAGATACTGGTTTAGAAAGTTATGTGATTTACACTCGCTCTATTAAGCGAGAATAGTATAGAAATTTACTACATAAACTCAGAAAGAAGTATAGCAACTAAGAGATCATCCTGTTTGTTTGAACCTGCCAGTTCATAAGACTTGGAAATCTAAGAAAGCTTATGAAGAGTTAAAAATAACTCCTGTTTACAACGTTCCTTATACCATTAATTTAATGGAATAAATTTTACTGCAGAGAAATCTAGACTTACTACAATTAGCTGCTGCTTTATCATCTTACATGACTTGGGCATCGATACAGGAGACTTGATTCAAAGTAGCTGTAAGAGATTTAGCGTAGATAAGATAACAATTTGTGTGAGAGATGTAAAATTGAATGTTTATAAAAAATTATATACTTAAAAGCCATATGTCTTCTCTTCGTGCCAGCTCCTGCATCTATGTTCATTTCATCTGGCTTTTAGAAATCTTTATAATGTTACTTGCTCACTTCATGAATAGTTTATGATTCTCTCTCTGAGAACCTTCGCATGCTCTTTCATTAGGAATATACCATTTCCAGGTTTCCCTAAAAAGTTATATGTCAAAGCTTACTAGAGAGGAATGGATGCTTCTAAGCTCAGCGAGCCAGGTCTCGCTTATAAGTATTCCCTGCTTCTTTTAATCTTCAGGAGAAATAGAGTAGCGTTTTTTGTGAGCTTCTTCAATAATTTCTCTGATATAACTCTCTCTTAAAGTGCCAAGAACGCCAAAGAAGAAGCTACTTTCTGGAAGCTTGTTAGATAGTTGTTTCTTAGTAGGAAGATAAACTACCAACTTTTCATCTTTCATCGCATCTTCGTAGAGATTAGTTACTGAAATCCATGGGTAGTTCAGTATATCTATCAACTTTATTTCATTGTTTTTGAAGGCTTTCTTCTCATCGCAGAGTATTGCCTCTAAGAATGAAATTTTGGTACCTTCCATTGTTGGAAGGAATAAACCAACTATTATATGATTGAGTATATGATACATGCTTACCATGTTGAGTAAGGTATCGATAGAGATCCTCCTTGCTTCTAAATCTTGAGATCATTTCTTAAGCTTCAACCCTCTTCATTGCAGTACTTATAGATTCCATTCTTCTTCCTTCTCTTGTTATTGAATTTCAAATTTTAATATATAGAGTTCTGGATCCAAATGTTAAAAATCTTAGTATTAAATATGGGCATCTTATAGGAGGTCAACCTGGTAAGGATACGTGGAGAAAGCTGGCAGAAGCTGTAACAAACTCAGAGATGGAGCTCCATTTTTATCAATTTAGTTCCATTAAATTAGTACTAAATTTGTTTAAATTTGGTTAGTACCGGTACTAAATTCGTTTAAATTTAATTGGTACCAATTTAATAGTACCAAAACTTAATTAGTACCTACTTTTAAACTAATGAGATTTTAATGGAAAATCCAAAATGGTTCAAAACCTAATTGGTACCAGTACCAACCTGAATATTATCTAAGTTAGTACCAAAATTAAAAATATTAAGCATGAAAATAGAAAAATTATAGTTATAAACTAAGTATAAATTTAAGCTCTAACACTTTAATATCAACCATTAGTGCTGCAGTGCCAACTCCTATACATAGTTGCTATAACTAGAGAGGTTATTAGAGCTTTATAATAGAAATTTAAATTTGAATTTAAGCATGGCGGCTAACTTAAATCGTAAGGCAGTTTCTCTTGGAACAGGTTAATCATTACTAAACTTTGGCACCTCCAAGAAACCAGAGGTAATTTATATTTAAAAGGAGGTAGAGCTAAGAGCTCTTGAGTTTGAAGCAGAGGTCTTCAAAATAAAAGTATAGAACTTATAGGAGAGAACAGAGATAGGACTTTAAACATTAATTGAATATGTTGAGGAGCTAAAAGAGCAGCTCCCTATTGAAAAGTTAAAAACATTTTTATGCGAAGACTGCCAGAATCTTTTCTCAACCGAACAAAGCTTGAAGAGAAACCTTAAAGAGGTAGACTCTGGCAAAGCCAAGATATATTTTAAGCATGGCAAAGTGAATGGAAGGTACTAATGTACAACTTGTATGAAGTCTTATACTTACTCTGCAAAAGTTAAGAAGCACATGCAAAAGCATCACCTTCAGTGAGTTCTTGATTTAAGATAAAGAGACATAAAAACTTGTGCCAGCTAAAAGAAAATCAAATACTCTCGAGTCTTAAAGAGAGTTACAGGAAGCTCAAGAGACAGAAAAGATAAAAATCGATGATCTAACCTGCAGGCAATACAATTCTAGCCTGCTTTCAAGCAAAAGCTATGAGCATTCCTGCATTGAATGCAATTAATCTAAGTAGTTGTATGAGAATTACTTGCATATAAGTGTTCCTAATAAGGTAAAGCTTATAGTGGTTGATGAGTATGCATATAAGGTGTACCCTTTCAGCTATCTTCTTAAGGACGAGCAAATCTAAAATGAGTTTGTTAACGAATATATGATTCTTAGAGAGGCATAGAGAAAAGCTTGCAAGAACTTGCTTAAGCTAGATGGTGTTATTTTAAGCTATGGTTTTATCGCACTAAGACTTAAGAAATATGAAATGACTCTGAGAGATTATTTATATCATAACAGATACCCAGATGATTTGAATGATATACTATCATATATGATAAAGGGTGTCTAGGAGTAGTAATGAACTTGGGTATGTTCATAGAGACTGAAACCTGAAAATGTAATGCTGAACTTCTGCCCTTTAGAAGTCGTAGTTATCGATTTCAATAGAGCCTTAAGATAAGAGATAGTAACTTTAGCAAAGGTTCTTGGCACTCCAGGCTACTTCCCAATAAGAGAGAAGAGGACAAATGGCTCTGTATAATGGGATGTTTGGGCGGTAGCTGCAATTATCTTAGAGTGCGATATGGAAAGTATGTCAAACTTTGGAACAAAATATGAGAAATAATCAATAAGTTTAGCAATTAAGCATTTAAAACAAGACGATATCTTCAAAGAAATCAAATAGATTTTAGACATGATAATTGTAAGAGCACCATCATATCCAAGGTAATCCTTAGACGATTTACTTGAACCATTACAGAGAGCAATATTCAAGAGATACAATTAAGACAAGCAGATAAAATTTGCTTGAGTTAAATCAACTAATAATCATTTAATATACTTAAAATTCAGATAAAGCCTGCGTTTTCTATACTAACCCAATATGACCCCAACTATACCCTACAAATCAAAGCTCTTATAAACCTCATTAAGGGATTTTGGGGTTTTGAATATAATTTAACTTCTTGCAGTAAAATAGCAGACTCATATTAATCACTCTCTTCATTCGATTCATACTTTGAATGAGTTAATATTTAGTTTGTAATTTTTGCAACATAAATGCATAAATCTTCATTTCAATATTCCAATGAACTGGCCGTAAAATATAGTAGCTCGTTAATAAAGTGAGAAGAGAGCCTAAAACTTCAAATTTTTTCATTGATAAGATAATAAACATGTTTTAATAAAGACTTTGACTTTCTCTTATGCTTAGGCTTTAACTATTATATCATTAGTTAAACTGCGCAATAAGGCAGTGAGAGCCAGATGATGAACTTCTATTAAAAGGAATATTAGTTTATATATAAAAAAGTAATGGTCCTGCTTATTGATTGTATAGATCACTAAATTTCATAGTTTAAACAATAAATATAAATATTAATCACCATAAATATACCACAAAAGCATATAATTTTTGTTTATTTTAATAACCTCAACCTTGGGGAACAATATCTAAGCAATTAAATTATTTCAAATTTTTACCCACTTTTTAGCTCTACAAATGCCGGTCTAAAATAAAAAAGGATCAATAAACATTAATACAGAACTAAAAAAAGGTATTAAAAACACCATGGGATCCTAATGATCAGGTTTCTACGTGATTTAATCATTAAAAGTAAACTTTGTATATTTTAATTTTAAAATTCTTACAATTATAACTTGAATTTAAAAAAATAAAATATACAAAGTTTACTTTTAATGATTAAATCACGTAGAAATCTGATCATTAGGATCCCATGGTGTTTTTAATACCTTTTTTCAGTACTGTATTAATGTTTATTGATCCATTTTTATTTTAGACCGGCATTTGTAGAGCTACAAAGTGGGTAAAAATTTGAAATAATTTAATTGCTTAGATATTGTTCCCGAACCCTCTACCTCTAACATATTCCCTACAAATCAAAACACATAAATTTCATTAAGGGGTCTTGAGGTTTTCAAAAAGAAAGGTATTTATTTATAGATTTTATGTAAATTAATTTTGGAGAAATTTAATGTGATGTTAATAATATATCTTATAATATCTTTCGTTTTCTAAATCAATAATTCTTTATTTATTTAAATTATATTTTTAATCAGATAAATATAAGTATTTATTAGAATTTATTTAAGTTTTAAATATCATAGATTCAAAACCCCAAAACCCCTTAATGAGTTTTATATGTGTTTTGATTGATGAGGGTAATGTTGGGGATTAGGGTTTATTTGAGCAAGGAAGTTCATTTTTACTCTAGTTATGAAATTTTGAAAATTTAACATGATCATCATTTTAATGCTCAACTTATATGTTTTCAGATTTATATACATGTTATAGCATTTTTATTAAAAAAAGATAAGTTTGAAAGACATTTTTATCTGTTTTACATTTTTTTCATAAGTTATAACTTTTCCTGATCGTTTTTATCAATTTAGATGATTGCATCTTTTTTAAAAATTGGATTTATGCACAAATATTTTTGAAGTTTTCACAAAAAGTTATTTTCAAAATAAATTCAACACTTTCATTCCTTTTAGAATGCGTTCTTTATTATCATTTTTTCTTCAAATAGAAAAAAGTTTGGTAACATAAGTAAAATTTAAATGAAAAATATGTATAAAATGAGTGATTTTAAGGTGATTGATATCAACAATCATGTAATAATTTAGTTCCAGAAGTATTATAAATGGATATCAATCTTAAAATTTTGTATTTCTAATTTCTATTAATTTAGGACACCTATTAAATATGGGTATCTTATAGGAGGTCAACCCTGTAAAGAGAAATGGAGAAAGTTTGCAAAAACTGTATCAAATTTCAGAGATAGATTTCCATTTAAACCAATTAAATTCCATTAAATAAGTACAAAATTTGTTTTAATTTAATTAGTACCAGTACTAAATTTGTTTAATTTTAATTGGTACCAATTCAATAGTACCAAAACTTAATTAGTACCTAGTTTTAAATTAATGAGGTTTTAATGGAAAATTTCCAAAATGGTTCAAAACCTAATTGGTACCAATACCAATTTGAATTTTTTCTAAGTTGGTACCTAAACATTAAAAAAAATGGAGTTCCTAAGAATTAAAAGAAGATGCTTTAATAAAATTAGCTATTCTAATTAAATAAGCAAAGCAAACAATTAATCAAAACCCCAAAACCCTTTCAGTAGTTTGATTGAGTTTTTGATTGATAAAAGTAGACTATTAGTGCATACTTTATTAGGGTTTTAATAGGGTTTATGTTGGGGTTTAATGTTTAAATATTGGTAATTTAAGTGAGTATAGGAAGCGAGTTTTTTAAATATTTTTTATTTCACACAAACATAAGCTTAGAGTCATGTGGCAGTTCTCTGAATTTTATCTTTCTAAGTTGATGTTTGATTGTTTCTATTGTTTGTTAAATCGTTTAGCTTGGCTTGATAATAGTTGAGTATGCAAGTTCTCTGAGAACTCCATTTATTTTATTTTTATCGAGATATTGTTTGATTCTCTGCTTAGAATCTCTCTTACCCCTACAGCTAAAGTAATCGTTTCTTGGCATGTGGCTCTCTATTATTATGACTGCTAGAGACCAGATATCCCATTAAGTGTCTCCATCTCTCCAATTCTCTCTCTCTGGAAAATATCCACGAGTACCGTATACATTTCCTTATGCAGAGGCTTGCACTCTTTGAGCTCTGTTGAAGTCTATAATATAATCTAAGAGGCTGAAAATTCAACATGATATTCTCTGGCTTTAAGTCTCTATGAACATAACCTAGCTTGTGAAGCTCTTCAATCCCCTCAACTAACTGCTATACAATCTAGCCAATTTATTTCTGACATCTATTGTCAGATAAGAATTCTCTGTAAGTCATTTCAAGTAATGGAAGCCTGAAGGCTATATGATCTTTACCAAGTAAAATACCATCAAGCTAGATGATATGCCTGCACTCATTTAACTTTGCCTTTTAAAGAGCATAATACTCATTTGGAAATTCCATTTGGAACTTGTCATCAGCAAGGAAGTAATTGAATGGATATATCTTGTAAGCATATAAGTCATCAGTAATGACTCTCTTCTTTTATCTTCAAGAGTGAGGTAGCTTTCTAGGCAAGAATCTAAGTCAATGATTTTTAAAATGGGAATCTTCATTGCCTCTATTTTTAACCATGATTTTATTGATCTCAGAGACTGGAAAGTTCTTGACTGCTTTCTTCATTTTTAACTTACTTCTAGACTTCAACTCTTAGAGACTCCACTAGGTTTCTTGATCCTCTCTTTTAGAGGAATCTATTCCCTGTAGGTTCATGAATAAAGACAAAACTTTAATTGTGCTTTTCCTTTAAGTGCACTTTGAGGTCTCTAGTATGAGAATATGGCTTCTCACAGAACTCACAGACATACTTCCCATTTTTCTTTTAATGCTTGAGATATATTTGGCATTACGTTGTGTATATCTCTCAAGTGTCTCTTATAAGTTGACTTTTAAGTGAAAACTTTATTGCATTCTTTGCATTAATAGTCAACTTTGGCTGGTATTTATTAATGCTCTATGGCTGGTTGTTTAACCTCATCCTCAATTTGCACAGCTTCTTTGATAACCTCCTACTTAATTTATATTTAAATCTCAAAGCTAGACTGGTCAAAGTTGTCATAAGTAGGCTCCCACTGAGTACAAGCGTCTCTGGTCTCTACTTTTCTTGGTTGCTGGAATGATAACTTTAATTGACTTGATCCAAGTAATGCCGCTCTTCTTAACAGGTTAGCGCTCATTTTAGTTTGCTGATATATTTTATTTTTATAATGATGAAATATACCTTGATAAATTATAATAGTAGAGTATAAGACACTCTGGTAGATTCTCAGCTGAGAGATAAGAAAATTAAATTACCATAAAAACTGTAAGTTGACATATTTTATGAGAATTTTAAACATTATAGTAAATTATAATACTCCTAGTGAAGTTTTGTTTCTCTAGGAGGTCCTCCAAATCAAGTTT
>ARYC01010806.1:0-14555 GCA_000711775.1 Oxytricha trifallax
TCATCTTAAAACAAACCTGCATAATTTTGCAAAATAAAACAATAAACTTTAATTCTTATTAGGGAAATTTATATCAAGGCCTTAAAGTGAGGGAGATAGCCTATGATTATTATTTTAACCTATTTCTTAATCGCCATCCTGCATTAATAAATTAGTTCTTACGGTTAAATCATTGAAAGAATATGATCTCTGCTACAGTTTGCTATATTACTCTAAACTTTCGTTCATCATAAAAATGTTAAATCTCTAGTTTTTCATATAATGAGGCTGCATATCTTTAATTATATGATTTATATAGCTCTACTCTTCTTCTGTAAATTGCTAATTTTGCACATTTTTATGTCGTAAATTTTGCTTAAAATTTGAAGCGACTTAGTTATCCTGTTGTAGTATATCAATCTTTAAAGGCAAATACTATTTAAGTAGCGCTTAATTTATATTTTGTCTTTACTACTAGGTAGATCTGCTTCTTGATTGCTACTATGAACGAGATCTTTAATGAGTTTTTTAAGCATTCTTTTTATATATTTTCTAGAAATCTCCATTTTAAATCATTAATATACTTTTATTCTTAGTATGTGACTAAAATTCAATTGTTCCAGTATAATCCTAATTGACTTAATTCATGTTTTTATCGTATAGTAGTTTGGTGTTCTTATTTAATTTTTAGGTTTAAGACATAGTTTAATTAATCAAATGCACAAGTCTGGGATGATTTTTTTTTATTTTTGAAAGCTATTTCAAGAATTTAAGTTCCATTTTGTATTAAATTAGAAAGTTGATTTAAAAGGAGATTCTGTGATAGCGGAAGTGATTTTTTCAATGTTTTCTATATCATGACTGTCACGTCACGGAAATGCCACGTCAACTCGCTCAGATACTTCTACGTTACGACTAAGATTGATTGTTTGATTTTAGTATTTAACAGTGATATGTTAAATTTATTTGATTTTAATCATAAATTCCAAGTTCCATTTTGAGATTTTAACCCAAACTATGATTGTCATCACTTCCATTTATTTAAGATGAAACTTCATAATTATTTTCTTAAAGAAGTTGCCTTTTCTTCCAAGAAGGATTAAGAGACGATTTGAGCGAAAAATTTGGTAAAAATGAATTATTCTAATTACAAACAGTTCTATAATTTTGTGTTAA
Source organism: Oxytricha trifallax (assembly GCA_000711775.1). Lineage (NCBI taxonomy): Eukaryota > Ciliophora > Spirotrichea > Sporadotrichida > Oxytrichidae > Oxytricha > Oxytricha trifallax. The sequence continues at coordinate 1,156 of ARYC01010806.1, forward strand.
ATTGTGCCAAGATATTCTTACTTAATTATATTGTACTGTATCGACTAGCTCAATCCTTAATTAAAGAATATAAAGTAAAATTAATAAACTTATGACTTTACATGATTGCTTAAATTATTACTCAAATTCAAATCATAAACCTTGCACCCATTTTTAACTCTAAATTTTGCATCTCCTGATAGTAACTATTTTCTCTCATGCAAATTATTTTTAGGTTTAAATTCATCAGAAAACATGCTTTACTATAAACCTTGCTCATCGTTCATTCTATATTAATATTTATTTCTTTAACCCCCTTCTGTAGTTCTATTTCTAAGTTTTTGGCTTGGTATAATATTCTAATGATTATTATTGAATCCTTCGATGTCACTTTCATTTAATCTGATGTATTCATTAATTTCTATGTTTTTATTTTATTACTTTTTCTTATTTTTACTTCTTTGGCATTTCTTATCTTATGCGTAGAAATGTAACTCTGGGAATTCCGCTTATAAGACCTCATTTTGAATAGTTTATTATATTTTATAATCTTAAAAATTTAATAATATGCATAGAAATTTTTGGTATACAGAAAATGCAAATAGATATACTTTTATAAAATATAAAGTATAAAATATAATAATTTTTGAATAACTTCATGAGGATCTATAAAACCACCAGTATTATTGATAAAAGAGAAATTGATAAATAAATATATATCATTTATTGCATATAATTCAAAATTATATTAGTTTAATTATCAATAATTATAATAAATGTTTAAATGAAATTAATAATTTTAACATTATTCTATATTATTGTAAAAAATTATAGTTTAAATAATTATAAGGAACATTATTATTTTTATTATTTCTAAGAACTAAAATATCATATAAAAATTTAATTCCGTAAAATTACAGGATAAAATATGGATAAAAAAGTGGAAAACTTTAATGAATTAAAACTATGAAAAAATAATTACAATCATAACTAAGCAATAGTAAAAGTTTGATTATAATTATCCATTGTTTTTTTAAGCCAATTCCATTATGCCAATTCTAAAATGAAGACTTTCCTGAAATGCCCTTTAAGGCCCGAACATCCATCATAATTAAATAATAAAGAAATATTATATATTTTTTTATTAAAAGTGAATTTTGTATTTCTTATATCTCTTGAGTAGAGAAATTATTTCAAAATGATTATATAATTTAATGTATTTGTAAGATTATTACTATAATAGAATTAGTTATGGATAATAAAAGTTACTAATTATAGTTATTATAAATGGCTTATAAGAATTCTTCCCAATAAATTCATTGTAGATTCAAATTATCGTTAATATACTTATAATTAATTAGTTTTATTAATAAATTTATTAAAATCACAATATTTGTGTTCATTATATGCTAGTCATTGACGCTATTATTTTCGTAAATTCATTTATAATTACAAAATTAATATTGAAATAAATGCAATAAATTTTTAATATATTATCTCAGTTCTAAAGCTTAAAGTTCTCTATATTTTAAACCATTTAAATATTTGTATGAATATTAGTATCAGTAGAAGATTACTCCCAAATATTGTTGCTCATCATGCTTCTCACAAATGACGATCTATGTCTATTTTTTCTTGGTACACTTAAAAGCTATTAAGTATTCAATAAATCTATCGGCAATTCTAAGTTTTAATTCGTATTTTCTTGGATAACTGGTAGATTCCCTGTTTAAACCTACCTTCTAATTAAAAAGATATAGTGCTTTTTACACGTTTTCATTTATTCTTCATGAATATTAAAATTTAATATAGATCATAAATAATATATATTTTATCTTCTATTCTTATCTATGAAGCTATTGCCTCTTATTTATTTCTGAATTCTGGCTTGCTCGCTTTGAATCTCTCTAAGTTTTAGACTTGCATGTACCTTAGCTTTCTTAATTTCCCCAACCACGTTGTCACTCATTTACTTAACAAGAATATCTTATTAGATCAATCTTTATCTCCCTGATTTTGAGCCACCCTAAAGCAACCGCAATTTTATATTAAATTTAGAATGAAAGTTTGTTTTCTAAAAACATGGAAAAATTTAGTTTAAATTTAGAATAAATTTGTCATTTTATTCACCTTGTGAAATATACTGCAGAATCTTAGATGTGACTTTCTTTTTGAAAGGTAAATCGTATTGAGAAGTCTAAGTTGGGTCTGAAGTTTGAGAAAAATACTCAATAGCTTTATCAAATTTGTTCTTTTGGAATTTATTCTCAAATTTTCTCAATTCAAGTTCGAATTGTTTCTCTAATTATCTTTGAATTAAGTATTTTTTCTGTTGTGTTGGGGACATTTGCTACTTTGAAGGTGACATAGGAGTGTATCAAAATACAATATGAACCTAAGTATGATCCAAATTTTTTATAAATTCTATTTGAATTAACTTTAATATTAATGATGTACTAACTAAAATTAGAAATCATTGCAGATCCTTATTTTTTACTTAATTCCAAACCATAAATAGCATCTTAAAAATTAAAGGATGGTGAACTTTTATGCTTTTTAAAAGGGCTTATGGAACTAGCCTTCTAATTTTTGTCATTTTTATCATTTATCTTAGATTTATTGGGTTTTGAGCTATCAACATCAAATTCTGCAATTGAACTCAGTTTCTTATTGAATTTAGTTTTAGGAAGTTAGGACTCATATTTGGAATTATTTAATTATTGTGAATCCTTTTTATTTTAAGAATTTTAAATATTATTTTAAGGTTTAGATTGAGTTTAAAAGCTGAAATCTGTTTGGTACATCTACTATTAGAGAACAGATTTAATAATTTATTGATTTTATTTACAAATAAACATCTTTTTTAAAAATATGGATTGATCTTATTTGTATAATTGATTTAGTGAAACTCAAGTCTTTTTCAATGTCATTCGTAAATATTTTATCATCATCCGGGTTGTGAAAGTGCTATATAGTTTAATGCATCATGGATATTTAATTGTGCATAGGTGACCCAAGTATTGTACCCCTTCTTCTCAACTTATTTCCCAAACCTTAACTCTATGAAGGCTAAATTCTCCTAGATTTTACAGAATTTTTATCAGATTTATCTGGGGACAGATTGAAACTAGAAGCTGTCTGATTTAAGAGCTCCATCGTTCGAGAAGGATTCAGTCCCTTTTTATCTTTATCATTTTTATCGTCTTTGACATTGAGACGTTTCATAAAGCTGTCTTTGATAAAGGAAAATTCATTGGCTGGGTAGAAAGCACAGCGAGTAAGTGTTAAATTCTTATTTTTAGAGTTGCTATACTGTTCTATTAGAAATAGTAAGTTGAATAGAAATAAAAAATCTTAACACAAAAAATATAAAGTTCTCTTTCTACTCTTGAACACTAATTTCTGTAGCATCTGTCCTCTTTAATAACGTTCTAATTGACTAAACTATGCAATATTTTAGCTTTTTTTGTGCTAATGGATGGCAAAGCAAACACCATTTATTTGCCTTCATCAATTTCTGAAACGTTATCCGCCCTGTCCTACTTGGTGATAGTATTCTTATAAACCTTCGTGTCATAGTCACTCTCTACAATCCCCAGTGGATTTTTAACAATAAGCTCTCTCTATGATTTATTATTTCTGCGGTTAAAGCGTTCTTCCATTTCTCTGATTATTTTACTGCGCTCTTCTTTCTCCTCCATAATAGTGCCTTGCATGTAGGCTTCTTCTTAACTCATTGGAGTTTTAATTTCCTCTAGTTTGAAAGTTTAGGAGTTTATGTTGTTCTGAAGATTTTAATTTTATCTTGAGGTTTGAGAATTTTACTATGGTATTTATTATATTACCTTCTAATTGTTTCTCGTCTAGAACTCGCCTAATTTATATGAAAAAATGGCATTTAATATCATATATAAATCAATTTTAAAAATAGATAGCCTCTTTGAGTCTAAATACTTTTAGCAGTGTTATCCCCATGAATCCTCCTACCAGGTATCTTAATTTTTATAAATTTATTATCATTTATTAACTTCGTATATTCTTTGTCTTTTTATTCTATTTCATAATTCTCCATCTTTTCTATTGCAAGTTTAGGGATATTCACTTTGCTCAGTCTGTGTAATATGCACTTTAAAAATATTTATATTCATTATATTTAAAGTATAATCAAAATAGGGAATTAAGAAATGAGATAAAAATAATTTATGTCAAAATCTACTATGGCAAATTAAAACTGAATGTCTATGTGAATACTTGGACTTCTTTAACTTATGGGGGCACTTAGAGCCTTTTATTTGGATCCTAGGTTAATGTCTCGTCATTATAGCGGTTTATGATCATCTCCCTAGGTGTAAAATAAATCTTCATTTTTCTAATATAAAATTGATTATGATTAAATTAACTATTAATTCAAAGCCTTAATATTTCATATAGATATTTATAGTAAAAGTATTTTATATATAATTTCATTTAATTTATGAATAAAATAGAGTATATAATGAAAAATGCTTAAAATAAAAACAGCTGCTTAAATAATGTTGTGTATTTATATAAATCTGATATTTAAATGATAGCTGATTATATTTATATCTATAGTAAAATATGAGTTTTTATGATCAATATCTCAGTGCTAGGAAGGCTGCGACACCTGCCTTGATCCACTTGTCTTCTTTCTCGTCGGAGGGCAGCTCCATCATCATAACGAAGTTGGTTGAGTGACCTGTGGTAGATAGAGTACCTGCTCTTGACAGCACTTTTACAAAATATAAATTCATTAACTATTACTGTGATTGACCCAGAGCAAAGTTCTTAGTTTAATAACTTAAAAATTGTTGAATTTTAATTGAAACTTTGTAGACTGGAGTGTTGTAAATGCCCTAATAGAAATATAAGAAAGTTAAATAAACTTACGGATTTTGGTGCAACTCTGTCCATTTGAGGTACGAGAAGAATAAGAGGGATATCTGTGAACAGTTTCTTGGGGTCTGAATCACCAAGCTGATGCTTTCTGCTGTCCCATTTGCATCCTTCAATATACATACCGTAAATGAATAAAATCTATTTTTCAAAACTAATAGATTAAGCTTGATTAATACATCATTAATTTAAATATAAATGATGCAACCATCTGCTGGCTTCTCCCTAATGTCTTTATAAGTCTTATCATCATGAATTTCATAACGGAAAGCCAAACGATCAATAGCGATGATATGTTTACGAGCATAATTTTGCAAAGTACCAGTTAAGAAGGCTTGTGGGAAGAAGAATCCTGATATCTAAAATTTTCAACTTTCGATAGAAGTCTATGTTATTATTAAATTATTAAATCCAGTCTGTTAAGAATTTAATACGGTCGTTACAATCTTGGATCCAAGATGCAAGAGGTTTTAGAGACAAGAAACCCTTGTCTTACCAATTCTTAGGGACTAAGTTATCAAAGATACAAATAAAAGTATAGATACATTATTTTATTAGACATTTTCTCAAGTTCTTCACTCATAATTGCAATATCTTGTGATAATAATTTATTTATTTTATCTGACGCATTCTTGGAATAGTACAGTATTCATAGACTCTTCGTAGGAAGTTGGATACTTTTTGCCAATAAATAATTTTCTATTTTAAGATCAAATACTTCTGGAGTTCTTGATTCTAAGTACTGTGCCATCTCACCAAATTTTAACATTAATATGAATAAGATTCATTTTCTCTTGTTTTTCCAGAGCCACTAGATGCTCTTGGTTGCATGGATAAAATAGCTTCATTGGAATTAAAAGAAGTTACAATACTTATAATTTTTATTCACAAATCATCTCAATTTTTTAAATACTCTGGTTGTATTTTATGATGTGGTAATTTCAGCATTCTCGTGAAGACCAAATGCCTCTGGTGATGGATTCAATGGAAGTGACTTGATGTACTCGATATAATCTTCCTTCTCCCCGCAGGCGGGACTGTAATAGATACCTGAAGTGGAAAACTTGAAACCATCCTGTAGAATTAAAACCCCTTAGTGAGGTTAATAAGTGCTTTGATTTGTAGGGTATTGTTGGGGTCTTATTGGGGTTAGTAGACAAAATGCAAGCTTTATGTGAATTTAATTAATATTTAACGAGTACTAGTGTTATTAATTAAAAAAGTTTTATCTGTTTATCTTTATTGTATCTTTTGAACTATGCTCTCTTTAGTGGGTCAAAGATATCATCTAATTTTTATCGAGGATAGTTTGGAGCTCTAACGATTATCATATCTACTATGCATTTAATTTCTTTGCAGACATCTTCTTATTTTATGTGTTTCTAAGCCAAACTTATTAATTGCTTTTCATGTTTAGTACCAAAGTAAGACATACATTCCATATCACTTTCTAATATTATTGCAGCAACTGCCCAAACATCCCATTAGACAGAACCATCTATCCACTTCTCTCTTATTGGGAAGTAACCTGGAGTACCAAGTACCTGTGCTAAAGTAACAATCTCTTATCTTAAAGCTCTATTGAAATCGATTACAACTACTTCTAATGGGCAGAGATTCAGCATTACATTTTCGGGCTTCAAATCTCTATGAACATACCTTAGGTCATCCAACTCTTTGACAACCTTTATCATATCTGAAAGTAAATTGTTTAAATCAACGGGGCATCGATTATGATAGAGATAGTCTCTCAGATTCATTTCAAATTTCTTGAGTCTTAGTGCGATAAAACCATAGCTTAATATGACACCATCTAACTTAAATAAATTTTTGCAATCTTTTCTTCAGGCTCTCTAAGAACCATGTATTCATTAGCAAACTCGTTCTAATACTGTTGGTTCTTAAGAAGATAACTGAAAGGATACACCTTGTATGCATACTCATCAACTACTATAAGCTTTGCTTTTGCAGGCACGTTTATATTCAAGTAGTTTTCGATACAAGTGCTGAGATCAACTGCATTTTATGCTGGTATATTCATAGCTTTCGCTTAGAAGCATGCTGAAATTGTATTGCCTACTGGTTGGTTCATCGATTCAAATCGTTTCTGCCTCTTGTGTTTCTCCTGCTGCTCTCTTTATTATTCAAGAGTATTAGATTTTCTTTTAGCTGGTACTAGTTTTTTAGTCTCTTAATCTTCAATCAAGAATTCGCTGAGGTGATGCTTTTGCATATGCCTTTTTACTTTGGCTGAGTGAGTCTATGATTTCATGCATGTCGTGCACTAATACCTACCATCTACCTTTTCATGCTTGAAATAGATCTTGACTTTGCCAGAGTGTACCTCTTTCAGGTGTCTATTCAAGCTTTGTTCGGTTGAGAAAAGATTCTAGCAGTCTTCACATTAGTATGTTTTTATCTTTTCAATTGGTTGCTGTTCTTTTAGCTCCTCGACATAATCAATTTAAGTTTAAACCCCTATCTTTGCACTCTCCTTCTGGTTTAATTCTTCTATGATAAAAACCTCTGCTTCAAATTCAAGAGCTCTTAGCTCTACCTCCCTCTCAACATAAATAATTTCAAGCTTTTTAGTTGATCCAAAGTTTAGCTATGATTATCCAGTTCCAACAGAGATTGCTTTACGAATTAAGTTAGCCGCCATGTTTAAATTCAATTTTAAATTTCTATTACAAAGCTCTAATATTGTACATGAATTTTTTGAAAATCAAAAGTTGGTTAAAATAATGCATTAACAGAATCAGTTTAATTTTACTAAATTTAACCAAAAATTGGAAAACACTTTTTAAAATAAATGCACGAGGTATTGAAGAGAACAACACTAAAGCAAAAAGAAATCTAAAGCAAGTGATTGTTTTCTTTCTTCTTTATTACTAATTATGAATAACAACACTAATGTTCTTAAAATGCAGATATTTATTCTAATTTTTTCTAACTTTTTGTGTTTTATAGAGTTATAACTACGATGGTTTTATTCACTCTTATCAATTTGAGACTGCTTATATATTGATCTGTTATTTATCCTAAAATCTACATATTCGCAGAATAGCAAATGAATTAGAAAATAAAAGAATAATAATAAAACTAATTAAGCAATTAAATCACTCAGAATATGTCCCTGTAGATATTTGTGAAAAATACAAGTGATTATTTCAGGTTTTTTACTTTAAGATTAAATTTAATTTAGAAATGTAATAAATGCCAGTTTTTTTTATATTTATATTTCTCAGATTTCCTGATCTTTTCTATTTTATCAATAACCTTACTAGTTATAGTTACTCTGTATAATACCTTCCATAGCAACAATAATGGTTGATTTTGAGGTGTAAGAGATAATATTTATACTTAGTTTAAAACTATAAATTTTCTAATTTGATGCTTAATATTCTTAATTTTGGTACCAACTAAGAAAAAATTCAGGTTGGTACTGGTACCAATTAGGTTTTGAACCATTTTGGAACTTTTCCATTAAAACCTCATTAGTTTAAAACTAGGTACTAATTAAGTTTTGGTACTATTAAATTGGTACCAATTAAAATTAAACGAATTTAGTACCAGTACTAATTAAATTAAAAAAAATTTAGTACTAATTTAATGGAACTAAATTGATAAAAATGGATCTCAATCTCTGCAGTTTGTTACAGCTTCTGCAAACTTTCTCCACGTATCTTTGCAGGGTTGACCTCCTATAAGATCCCCATATTTAATAGTAAGTTTTTAAACAATAGGATCCAGAAGTCTATAAATTAGTTATAATAGGAAGAGGAACAAAGATGGAATCACTCAATGATCAAATGAAAAGAGTCGAGGCTCAAGAAATGATCTCAAGATTCAGAAGTAAAGAAGATCTCTATCGATACCTAACTTTACATGGTAAGATAACTTGATGACTAATAACATATTATACAGTTGGTTTATTCCTTCCAACGATGGAAGGTACCAAAATTTCATTCTTAAAAGCAATACTTTGTGAGGAGAAAAAAGCTTCTAAAAATAAAGAGATTAAACTAATAGAAATTCCCAACGACCCTGAGATTTCAGTCACTAATCTTTATGAGGATGCCATGTAAGATGAGGAAGTGGTAGTTTACCTTCCTACCAAGAAACAACTCTCTAATAAACTACCAGAGAGGAACTTCTTCTTTGGTGTTCTTGGCACAATAAAAGAGGAATATCTCAGAGAAATAATTGAAGAAGCTCATAAGAAACGATATTCTATCTCTCATGAAGACTAGAAAAAGCAAGGCATTCTAATAAGCTCAGCTTGGCAAGAGAAACTTAAGAAGCATCCTTATCTTTCAAGTAAGCTTTGACATATAACTTTGTAGGAAAATCTGGCACTGGTATATATCTTATGAAGAGCATGCGAAGGTTCATAGAGATAGAAAACAGCAGACAGTTCATTAAATTAGCAAAAAACTTTATAAAGATGTTTAAAAGCCAGAAGATATGAACATAGATGCAGGAGATGGCAATAAAAGAAGAAACTTAGGGCCTGTCAAGCCTTAAGAAGAAGAAAAGAAAGAGAAGCCTAATCCTTTTAAGGGTCCATTAAATATGTGAACTATCTCATTCATTTAAGTCTAAAACTTATTAATAAACATTCATTCTTCCTTTCCTTGCACATATCGTAGTCTTATCTTATTCACTCTCTTGCAACTAATTTGCATTAAGTCTACTGTATCGATTGGTAAAGCATGCATTAGATGATACAGCAGTAGCTTCTTGTAGTAAGTCTTGATTTAACTCCAGTAAAATTCAATTCCATTAAATTATGAGCTATAAGGAACGTTGTATACAGGAGTTATGTTTAACTCATCATAAGCTTTCTTAGACTCCTTAGTATTATGAACTGATAAGTTATCAACAAACAAAATGATTTCTTAGTTGCTATACATCTCTCTGAGCTTATGCAAGAACTCAATATACTGCTCTCGCTTAATAGAGCGAGGATGAATGACATAAGCTTCTGGACCTTAATCTTCACTAATACCAGCTAAAATTGCGTGAGTGAAAACCTTTACTTTTTAGTCATATACTTCTATATTATCATACTTTTTATAAAAGGACTTATTAAACAATGCAAAAACTGCTTCATCAGCATGCATGAACTTGATATAATTAGTAATAGCTCTCTGCATTAAATCATATATAAAATTTAAATTATTACTAAAAATGGAACTGTAAAATCAATTACTCTCTTCACTCGGTTGAAAGTCTTGAAAGTAATGCCATTTCTTCTATAAATATTAGCTATAGTCTAAGGAGAGATACGCATGTCAGGAAACCTGCGATGAAACATAACAGCTCGTTAGTCAAGAGGAAAGTGAGCCCAATACTTTAAAGTCTTCGAATCACAGAGGTAGTCAATATGGTGCTGTGAGAACTTTTATTTTCTTGCAGGATGCTTTCAAGTGCCTGAATTATAATGCTAAACAGCCAACAAGCAATGATACCTAACTGTTGAGGCACTCTTGCAAAGGAGCTTAGCTATAGCTGCATAATTCATTACAGGTTAGACTAAGTCTATATTAACACTTGTACCATACCTAAGCTTAAGCAGTAAATCTAAATATTACTCATCATAAATAGACCCTAAATTTCGCTAATTTCTATTTCTCATTTTGCAAATTGGCCTAATTTCTCTACTAACCCCAATAAGACCCAACTATACCCTACAAATCAAAGCACTTATAAACCTCACTAAGGGGTTTTGGGGTTTTGAATGCCTTCGTTCACATATGTTCTTAGAATAGTGATAATCAATCTTGAATCTTTATCATCTGTGACACGACCTCCATAGTTTAATTATAATTTAAACAATAGTAATTTCAAGCAATTTTATTATTAGTTTGAATAAATCTATGAAAAATGATCATAGTTGATTTCAGCTCCAATGTAATTGAGCACCTTATAAGGAATAAGCTCATAGTCTTGGACGAAGATCTTCAATTATCTACGAGATACAGTCAAATCTTCATTAGTGAACTCATAAGGGATGTTCCAACCTATCATCTTATCAATAGCAATATTCTAAAAAAAATAATCCCTATATGTATATATCTTAAAATTATAAGCAAAAAACTTTCTTCTATCTTGGACAATTGCATGGAAGAATGAGAATCCAAATAGCAATTTCTTATAAATTTCTGGCTTAGTGCAATTAACTTTTTTATTAACATATCATTAAAGAAATAGCTTCATAAGTTCTCAAGATATTTTGTCTAAAATAAAATTTACCTTGAAAAACGAATTTATAAAAGTCATCTTGACTGAGTTTTATAGGGTAGAGACTGGGAAGTCTTTGTTGGGCATACTTATTAAAAATACAAAGTTATTATAAAGAGATTATCTATTTTTGCTTGATTTTGCATCAAGATTTTCAACGATGTGTTCCAACTTAGGCATGAAAGATGTGGCCAAATGGCAGTTCATAATTTTTATCTATAATAAAATTTATTAATCATATAATAGCACAAGAAAATAAGTGGAATAGTAACTGAAGAGTCCTTGTTATATATTACTTAGTATATATTTGTTCCAATCTCCTGGAATTGGCTGGTTGTGAGGCTCTATTATTAAAATATTATTTTATTTAAAAATAATGATCAATTTCGTTATAACCGAAGAGGATCTTGACAGTTAAGATGAATGAGAATAGATTTATCTTATAGAATTGATCTCTGATTCTTTCATTCTTTAAGTAATTTCATCTGAAATTATATACCATTCTTAACTTAATTAAATATCAGCAATCTTTGCGTTCTTTGTCAATCCATATCCATATATCCTGTAATTATAATACCTTAGCTGATTATGCATTTTGTTTTATATTGTAAATATTCATCTTCTTTTGAAGTTCTGGCATTTCTTAAGATACAAATTTAAAATTTTAATAAGACCGAAAGGAGTAATAGCGAAATTCAAAATTGTAACCTTGAAAACATAGGAATTATAGTTTATGTTTTAAATAACTAATATACTGACAACTCAAGGAACTTTAGAATTTAAGAATCACTTATCTTAAAAATTATAAATAAAAACTAAATTTTAATCCATTAAGCCTCAAGATCTGTTCTGAATTAAGCTGTGAAAGCTCCTGCATAAGCGAATTAATTAAATTTATTTATTGCTTCTATAGTTTAAGTCCATCTGGTCTTCTCACCTTTTACTTAACAATTTAAAATTCAATTCTTTTAAAATTAAAATTTGTTTGAATTAATCTTATCCAGAGAACATATTCATCTTTGTGATTTAAAGATTTTTCTCCATACATATTTTACTTTCGAAACACTCTTTTTTATTAATTTAATCAAATATTTATTAATGATTTGAGTATCAACGAAGAGGAAGGAGGTGGATTTATTGTCAACACCAGCCTGCATAAGTGCCTTTTTAACATCTTCTCTCCAATTTTACATGTTATAGCCTTTTACGACTTCAATTTGGAAGATTTTGTAGTTTGCAATAAAAGTGGCTAGTCTGGCAAGAGATTGTCTACCTGAACCACCCACTCCAAGACATAAATAGAGCTATTTATATAATTTGGGTAATAATAATCAAGAAATTTATAAGATTGTTGTCTGATAACTCTCTCAATTCTAGAGACATGAATCGAAGAGTGAAATAATCAAGCAGGATTAAATTTAAATCTTTGTGACAAAGTCTTTGAGATCTTATGATATAGAGGTTATTTTTCATGATAATCTGTTATCTACATCTATTCCTCCCATATAATCTCCAAAAATGAAGTTTAATACAATATACAGTTTCAGCCTCTTGGAGTAGAATGCTATCAAGCCAATAGCATTATTTTTATGACTTAAGATAGTATGAATAGACTCTTATTGCACATCTGTAAACATTAAATTTATATAATTAATAAAAGGGACCCATAGCACTAATGAAGATGATGTCTTCTATTCTGTTGAATGGCTTTACAAGAATAATTAATTTATTTCTTAAATGATGATCCATCCATTGTCTCAGTAATTCGAGTGGTGGCTGAGCTCCATATTCTTCTTTCACAAAAGAAATATAAAAAACAATTCATATCATCAATGAAGATGACGAACTTCTTTCCTAGTGTTTTTTTTATTAAATTCTCAAACAATTTAATAAAATTCGATTTGGAACTCTTCAGGCAATTCATAGGTCATCAGTTCTTAGATGTTCACACTCTTACGAAAATTGATTATTATTAAGAAACCAAAAATATTTCTCCTCTTATCACTTATATAGACCTTGATATCTACGTTGTACTCAGAAAGAATTATAATTTTCTATATGTTTATTATATAAGCAAAGATGAATAGTTGAGTAATCATAGATTCTAGATTTGCAATCTAAATTAATTAATAAATTTAAAGAGTTTTAAATTTTATTTTTTATGGCAGATAACGCAATTAGTTCATCATTGCCATCAATATTACAAAATGTAATTTTTGGTGTTAACTCTTTTACTCAAAACTTACAATGTAAGGATTTAA
>ARYC01010807.1:0-10867 GCA_000711775.1 Oxytricha trifallax
GAGAGAAATGGAAGAGATTGAGGGAATTATTATTCCAGTTTGCTTTTAAGGCTCCGTAAAGAACTGCTAAAATTGGGTCGTAATGAAGATTGAAAAGTAAGGGAAAGTGTTGGAAGTTTATGACCCAAGAAGATAAGTGGGAAGTCTGGCAATACTACAGAAGAACCTGAGAAGACTTAATGAGGTAATTATAGGAACCATGGGCAAGGACTATGAGGTGAAGAAGATACCAACAAAAGCAGATACAAATCAATTCATGCTCCCAGAAGATTGTGGCATCATAGCTCTACTGATAATAAATCACCTGACCCTTGAACTTCCTGGTGAGCCGGTATTTCAGATATTTGGGAAAGATTGGATACAAATGCAGAGATACTACATGATGCTGAACCTAGAGGTGGGGTATATGAAGAGGAAATAGGGAAGTCAAGGTTCACGTTAAGAGAGGAAGAAATGTTTAGAGTACAAGAACAGCAGAGTGAATCTATGTGGATGAGAATGAACGACGAGGTCGGATCTCAAAGCTATACCCAGGCAATAAATGTTGATGCTTGGGATGAGATGGCTCTGGAGAACTTCAGCAAAACTGAGTTGGAAAAGGCCATAGATGGACAAGGAAGAGAAATCAGAGAAATTGGGGATGAGGTTTCGGAGATAGAAGAATGCCTATTCACGCAAAACCCAAAGAAAAAAAAGAGGGAGAACTCGTTGATGAACAGGAAAAGAAAAGAAGATTCCATAGAAGGAAACCGCCAAATGCCAGAGAAGAACGTAAGAAGTGAGAAGGGTGTTGAAGAAGATCCAAGAGAAGCTAAAGAAAAGTAGGATGAATGAGAAGAAGATAAAGAGTGGGAAATGAGGTATCACTGTTATGCTGTTGATTTTCACTAAATCTGATACACTTGCTTTATATATTTCTCTAGAGTGATTATTCATATTAAATTTTATTTTACCTAAAATATTTTACTTCTACTACTACTAAGGTAAAATTTTTGAAATCGAAGTCAGTTCATTTCTTGAAATACAAAAACGTAATGTATATTAAAATCGAAGCAATTAAAAAACATTCTTAAATTAAAAGTAATTTGTGTTATTTTGTAAATCCACTCTTACAGTCTACTTGATTTCCGCTTGTATTATCGTTATCTATTCGAATATTGTCACCAATCGGTAGTATCCTAACTTCTGAGATGTATGCGTCCACCAGAATCTCGGTTTTATCACTTTCCAACTATTTTATTTGTACCACTTCCGGATTTTTGTGAGAATATCGTGTTCATCTACCGAACTTTTGTTAATAACAGTATACTGTTCTTCAACACACACTTCTGTAAAAAAAAAGAATCGCAATTATATTAAATTTTTTTCATATATAAATTGTTGGTGCAGCTAGATATCTACCTTATTATTCATGAATATTTCACTTTTTGCTAAAATGTTTCTACTTTTGCAGAAACTTATTTCTTTACAGAGAATTAATATTTGTTGAGATTGTTTTAATTTTAGCAAAAAGTGAAATATTCATGAATAATAAGGTAGATATCTAGCTGCACCAACAATTTATATATGAAAAAAATTTAATATAATTGCGATTCTTTTTTTTTACAGAAGTGTGTGTTGAAGAACAGATACTGTTATTAACAAAAGTTCGGTAGATGAACACGATATTCTCACAAAAATCCGGAAGTGGTACAAATAAACTAGTTGGAAAGTGATAAAACCGAGATGCTGGTGGACGCATACATCTAAGAAGTTAGGATACTACCGATTGGTGACAATATTCGAATAGATAACGATAATACAAGCGGAAATCAAGTAGACTGTAAGAGTGGATTTACAAAATAACACAAATTACTTTTAATTTAAGAATGTTTTTTAATTGCTTCGATTTTAATATACATTACGTTTTTGTATTTCAAGAAAATGAACTGACTTCGATTTCAAAAATTTTACCTTACTAATAAACAATAATAAATATTATGGGATAATATAAAAAGCCACCAAAGTAAGATGATGCAAGAAAAGGTTTAGTTTTACAACTGGAACTTTTAATATAATGAACCATACTTGCCTGAGTTTCACTGCATATAAGATGTGTTTACAAAAATAAAAAATGAATATAAGCAAGAAATGATAGCAAGTGACTTTAAGTTGAGACAAATCATGCATAAATTATTAAAGAAGCAATTGAGAGTATAGAAGTGGGGACAATTAAAATGAATTTAGAAAGACTCTTGGATAAAATAAAGAAGTACATTAATCTTTAAGAAGCAAACTAAATGTCAAGCAAAATCCTTGTGATATTTAGTTCATTCCATAGAACTACTGCTTTCTAGCAACCTTTTCATTCTGGGATTCCTGAATCATGGATATTTTTATCAGCTTTTCGACCTCTGCCATCCTCTTACTCTCAATTCACGTTTAAATTCGTCAAATGATGCAAATATTTGATGATACTCTCTTTTCTTTTTATTTTTTTTTAGCAGGGATTAGATTTAAGCATAAAGATTGCAAGAGATATTATTTTTTATTCTATATTAAATTAATATATATAAAATCACTTTCTTGTTATAAATGGTGCTCCTTTTAGCTAACTCTTTACTTCATCTTTTATAAGTATATTTTCTATTTCTTTCTCTAGGGTGTTGCTTAAATTTCTTTACCTTTTTGCATATATGAGCGAGGACAGATAGTTTGTATGAAGGGTGCCTAAGACCCCCATAGAAGTATTTTCTATCTGGCATCACTTGATTGTCTGGGTATTAATTCATGAATTTTATAATTTTCTGAGTCCTCCCGAATTTCCTTAAAATTTTTTTAAACTAAAAATCCTTCATAGTAGGGAATGTTCAGCTATGCCACCTCTCCTGATCGTAAAAGCAGCTTCTCACCAGCTTAAGAGTCTTTTAATAACCTCAAGGTAACATGGTCTTTGTTGGGCAAAAAGTACCCCTTTATAAGTTTCAATAAAAGTAATTCAATATTGAATCGCAAAATATTTATCCAGTAATTTTCTGACCTAAATTTATTTTAAAATTCTCTGATGTCAAGAGTATGAACATCTAGGCTCTCCATGTGGTACAATTTTATATTAGTATTATTTAACGAAATCTATAAACTTTTCTGTTTAAAAAATGATTAATGAGTATGAATATAAAACTTTGCTGATATTGAGGCTTGAGCTATAGTTAAACATGCTGGCAGAATTTATAGTTGGTTTGAATGATGTGAAAAAGATTAAACTTAATTAGGATACTTTTAAAAGAATAATAAAACTTATTTATATTTTAAAATTAATTTGATTATAATATAGGTCCTATCTTCCTCCATAGCCGCTTTGAAAATTATGAATTTAAATAATTTATATAATTTTTAAATGATTATAATTATAAGCATCATCTCACTTGAAAAGAGGATTTTTTACTTACAATCTGAACTCTTTTTAATGCCTCCTAAGTTTTCACTCATTTTTTTTTATAATTGTAAAATCAATAAAATAAACTTGACATAATGAAAGAATTTTAAGATAGTTTTTATTTATATAAACTTTACTAAATAATCAATGATTGTTGAACTTATTATATTTATTGATACTTACTTATTTGTTATAAAAGAGTTAGATTTCTATATGTCCATCTACTGTGATCAAATTATTTGTAATATAAAGAAAAATCACTTTTTTTAATAAAAAAGATATACAAGCAAAATGAAAATTAAAAAAATTCAATAAACTGATTATTACCTACTAGCGTTGATATCAGGCATGCTAATATCCATTTTTATGCTATATATGATTATATTAAAGTTTATTATTTTTAATTAACTCTTATTCTATCAATTATGATAATAAATTTAAGTCTGAATATATAACTTAATAAATTTAAAATAGAAAAATAGTACGATGACATAATGACAAGCAACGAAAAAAACCTTAAACCATCAATGAAACTTTCGCTCTAAGTTTCTACTCAATCCAATATTAAAATCAAAAGCAACTTTATGAATTTGAAGTGTGAAAGAGGCACTAAATAGAAAATTATTATAGAATTAAAATGACAAAGATGATAGAGCTATAAAAGATCATTATACCTGCAAAATATTTGTGCAACTATTGTGAAACACCAAATGCTCATGATATCTTTAATTCACTAGAAGTCCACTAGTCAAATTATCAAACAGATGCCCATAAGATTCAAGAGAAATAATTAAGATCAAAGAACATTAGAACTGCTGACTAGCCAAGGACAGAACTTTCGACAGTAAGAGACATGAAACAACTTGCAAGATTAAAAAGAACAAAACCAAAGCAATAACCAAAAGATAGATGACACCAGAACTCAAAACTCTCCTTTAGGCCCTGCAAAAGTTGAGATAGAAGTTATAGATTGGTATCGGCTTTTACCCATTTAGCAGAAAATCTGTTAAATTACTCACAAGACAATAATGGTGCCAGTCATATTCGAGGGAGACATAAAGGATCATCAAATGTGGGTAAAAATTGCTGAAGACTTTATGGAGAGATACACAGACTTTATGAAGTAGTACTATTTGATCCAGTCTATAGAATAAAGCTAGGAGTCCTTTAAGATACATGTCTGACGAAGGAATTCTATCTAAAAATTCCTATTGAGTTTATGTAAGTGAGATGGATATTCATTACATGGTTTGGGAATCAAAAGAAAGAGGCTGTAACATGATTCCTGAAAATCCACTGCTATGATGAATTTGAGAAAAGTGAATGGATAAACTGCTAATAATCACAAATTACACAAAGGAACTCTCATGTACACAGCTCATAATAACGAGAGCTTTATATATGTTAAAAAAGGATACTTTACCAACAACATGCTCAAGTATCATTTTAATGATAATTTAATCTTTTCAGATTTAGGAAACCACTCTGAAAACCAAAGGAAAATTATGACTTCATACAATAGATGGCACCTGATAGGCTCAACGTAAAAGTATTTGCCAGACCAAATAAAATCAGATCACACTTTTAGATCTTGTGTTAGCTAGCTGAAAAGATAGTGACATGAGTTATAGTTAAGATTGAATTAGCAGTTTAGTATAGCATAAATAATTAAATAAGTATGTATAAATAATTATATATTATGAATGCTTACATTTCAGTGTCTGTCCTGATGAACATGTAAAGTAAGATTTTCAATAGATACTTTATCTAAATTATATTCTAGAAATAAACTGAAAGTTTGAAGCAGTTCAATCTGGTAAAACTGTGTTTTCTTGTAAGTAAAACAGCAAATTAATTGAGGTTAAACGTAAGCTTTATTTTACAAAAATAACTAGACATAATATTATTTTTTCTTTTTCTCAACATCAATATTGATATTATTAGGAGTGATACATTTATAAAAATGGCATTAATGATTATTTAAGTTATTAACTGCACTTATATGTTTATATCAATTTTCTACTTAAAATTATCATATTCTTGAAATTTATCATTAATTTAGTGTAACTTAATTCAAGCTTAAAATACATTGGCAATTTTTCTGACTTTGTAAAACTTTTCCACATTTATTCATCAGAATTAATAACATAAAAAAATATAATTAATTAATATTGAAAATTCGAAAAATTCAATAAAATAATACTATCAGACTTTCTTATTTGTATTGCTACTATATTCCGCTTTTATTCATTGCAATTATCCTATTCCTTTTAATTAGTATATTTATTTTATTAATTGATTGAAAAAGAATAAAGGTATTTTTTAAAATGTCTTCAGGGTTATGAAGTATTTATTGTTTTATAAAACTTAAATCTATATTACTGAAAATAAAAATATATACCTTCTTTTGTAAATCAAATAAATGTTAATATATAATAAATTAATTTTTATTTTAAATAACTTCATACTTCTAAGTGAAAGCCCATTAGTATAATTAAAGTTAAATTAGAATAGTTTTTTTTCCATATTACATTAAAATATGCTAAATAATATAATTATAAGTATAATTTGTTGTAAGCAAATAAGATCATAATTTTTCTCGTTCATCTCATATAATAAATATAGAAAATTAATATTGTGCCCCCTTAATTGAAATAATTTACTCACATCTAGATTTAAAAGCCAAAGATCGAATAATAAGTGTCTATTTTCTAGAATTCTGCTTTATGACTAAGTCTTAATTTAATACAATCTTGTACATTATTAATACAACAGAGTTTAATTCTTATCTTTTTCTATGATCGTTAAAATGACTAAACCTTTAAACATTCGATATATTTAAAAACATTGATTTATTTACATTCAGATTTATTAAGAGTTAAACCCCAAAACCTCATGATGCAAACTTGAGTAATTTATTTGAGAAGTATTTAGTAAATGAAAGTAAGTAAGCTCATACATTAAGTTATAAAGTAAGTAGTCAAATATTAATATTTTCTTTTATCAAAATAAACTTCATTGAAATGTTGTCATACAAAAAATAATGTCCAAGAATCTGAACAACCTTCACAGTATCATTATGGGAATTGTATCTCCCTATTATCTAGTTAAACTCTTATTCAGAAATTAATTTCTATACATTAATGCTATATTGTGCCATAGTCTGGCTTAACAATTGCTTTAAACCATTCTGGTTATCTTGGTTATTAGGTTATTCCATATTTTTTTTTAAATCAACTTTTTCTATGCTCGGTAACCTACTATTCATTTGCTTCATATTATTTTTAATGATATCATAGTTGTTGTTCACTTAATTTAAATGCTCTGTACAAATTGCAATTACTTGTTCTATTATATTTTTACTATTTAATTACAGCTCTTTTTGTTTCTCTTCGTTCACTTTTTAACATTGCCCCATCTAATTATCAAGCTTCTTAACATTCTAGCTTAAATTTTTGCTTTAAATTTGATTTTCTTTCATTAGTTATTTCAAACTGTTGTATTGCTGTGTGAATCTTTTCTAATGGGTGGTCAAGGATTCTTGGGATGCTACCCCTATTGTAGGTGATAAAGTTTTTATGTCTTATACCAAAACTGAAAAAGCATTTTGTATATCATCTTTTCCATCATTTATTAGTTGTTGAATAACTTCAAAATCAATAAGGTCGACTTTATCATACAAATCTTGTAATTAGTCACTGTTTTCTAAATTCTTTTCATTTAACTTTTCAATAAATTTGCTGCCTAATATTTCTGGTAGCTGAGTAAACAATTATTGTTTGAGTCTCCTGCCACTGCCTCATTAGTAAGTAAAGTGAATAGTTTCCTAGTTACTCGCTCTGTTTAATTCAATTCTGGGAAAGTAGAGTCTGACTCAGTTTCAAAATCTTCAGAGCTTGACACCACCTATTATGAATCTAATGATAGGAGCCAGATTTAATATATTTATCACTTTAAACTTTATCTGAAGAATTAACTGAATAAGAGTCTTTAGATTTATTTTCTGTTTTTTCCATTTTTGTCAACTAATTTTTTGTCTTAAAATTTTTAGAATTATTTCGTAGTACTTAATTTTATGGGAGTATTTTTTAACTTTCACTTTTTTGGAATTAAGAGAAGTGATGAGCCAGTTCCTACGGACTTGTAAAACTTCCTTCAAAAATTATATTTAGAATTATATTTTTACATCTATGTAATTTTTTCCCAAGTATGTTTTATTATTTCAGATAGGACAAAATCTTATTTTTTTGTTCTTCTATTTAAGCTCTTCCTATCATTCTTCGTTGAAGAACTCTGCAGTATAGTTAGTTGATTCTTGATCAAAGATAATTTATTAACTCTTTTGGTCTTTTTAGACCTTTTGTTTAATTTACTTTTTACTCATGCTTTTGTTTTAAATAGGTTGATTTTTCTCTGACTTAAATAATAGTTGTTGTTACTAATTTTGGCAACAATTATTTGAAGTAGTTACATCTTGAGGAAGTTCTCATTGATTCTAGAATTTAACTAATTTTAGTTCATTAACCCCTATTCTTATTTAGCTTTAAATTACCTTTTAAAACTTTTTAAAAAGCATGTTTAAATTTAGATTAATTGAAAAGCATAACAAAATCTGTAATCTATAACAAAGAATAACAAAATCTAACAAACTCTGTAAATATAACAAAATCTAACAAATTAATAAAAACTATAATTGACAACAATAAAAGTTTGAATTTAAGCTTTCTTATCAAAATCTAATGATAAGACTAAATTAGATGGCCTGAGTATGGTATCTCATGAACTGATTGATTTTAGGATAGTAAAGATTATAGTTTTGGGAATCTATTTTACTTCTAATAGTATTTAAGAAATTTTGTTTGTAAGAAAGTAAAAATATAACTCTCAAAAAATTTACTAAAGCATTTAAGGCGTCTCAAAATTAAAATAATCAAGACTTTTTTGGCTATTTTATATAAAAATTAAAATGTTTTAAGTTTGATATTCATAAATTTTAGTGAGCTTAGTTTAAATTAAATGAGCTTTAGTTATTCATTTCACATCATAAAACTATTATCCTATTAGATAGGTATATTGTTAAGTGGGCTTCCTTTCTAGTCAATAACCCCTCCCTCATGGAGGAGCATCACGAACTAATTATAGTTCTGGAGGTCATCAATTTCATTTTACTCATCTCGTCCCTCACCCTTTAATTTTAGTCCATAATTTTCTATTTTGATTTTGATTGTGAGGGTGAATGATGCTTTGATTCTACCTATTCTGATGGTCTTGACTTTATTATGGAATTTCGCTTTAAAAGATGAGCCGACCTTCCCTTATTTACTAAAGTAACAATTAATAAAGCATGCACTTACAACTAAATGTGATAGAATTATTTAAAGCTTCCATAAATTGAGGTTTCATATGGACAATGCTATTTTATGAACAATCCAATCTAATTCTTCTTTAATTTTAGCCTTTTATATCATTTCATTTACTCCATCTGAGTCCAAAGAAAGTAGAACATCAGTTATACATTTTTTATCAAGATAGAGCCAATCACATTGATCTGGCAAAAATCTCAGCAATGATGGTTTATTTTCAGCGTACTATAGAAAATCATCCGCTGTAAGTCCCTCTATTTATGGGACAGCAGATACTATAACATCACACATTTAAAATACTACACAGTATTAAAAACTATATTTTTACCTCTTTTTCAATCCTTAAAATACTTTTATTAAAGTATATATTTGAGCAGATTATTTTTGGTAAATAAGCCACTCCATCCTGAGTTAAAAATGTCCTATAATTCTATTTTATTTCCAATCTTCGATTAGACTTAACTTACATGAATTACCTGGAGATTATTTTCCTTGTTTATACTTTTTACAACAAAATACAATAAAGCTGATTTATAAATAATAAGCTTATTAAATAAAAAAATACATCTATTATAATAAACTATTAACTTTAATTAAATATGTAATATTTTCAAAAACAACTGATTCTTCTATAGAGGAATCCATTTGGGTCAAAAATTTAAAACTCTTAACAAAAAATGGAATAAAACCTAAAACAAACACTAACTTAGCAGGATATTATACATTTTTATTAACAAAAAGGAGGGGGATTAATAATAATTTCGAGCAAGACAGTTAATAAAGTAATGAAGTTGCCAGTGAGGGTTCAAATTAAGAGGAAAGAATACTAAGCAGGACATAAACTTTAATAGTAAATGATCAAGAAAATCCAGATTGCAAGGCCTTAATTTGACTTACTCATTCAGAAGTTCTTGCCCTCAAACAAGAAATTTTAAATAAAATGAACCAAAATTTAAAAATCTCAGTCATTCTTGATCCAAGGAGAAAGCTTAACTCATTTGCAAATGAAAATTCATTAGAGAATGCGTTAATAAATAAATAAGTTGTTGAAACTGAAAAAAGCTCCAAAAACTTTTAGAACTAAAAAATCGTAAAAAGCATTAATTCCAATATCAAAAATAAATCTTTAAGCCATGTTAGTGAGGGATTTTGATTAAACTTAAGAAGACTTATTGGATAGTGAGGTAAGAATTAAAGCTTTTATTTTTATTGTTAAATATTCATACTTTTTATTTAGAAAGCTTCCGATTAAACTAAATAAAAAAGAATAAGTAAAATTAATAAGTATAAACTAATAAAAAAAATTAATTAAAATTAGGGATGTTCGAAGACTTAATTGATAAAGAGATTTAAGATAAGTATGTTTAAGCTCAATAAATATTAAATTCAGAAAGTTTAATATAAGTGAACTCAAATCTTATAGATTTTCATAAAAGATAAACAATAGCAAAGAAAATAGACTAGTTTATAAAAAAAACTCAAAAAGAAAAATTTTAAATAAAATCAGTGAAATAAGTTCAGGAAACTCTCTATCAACAATAGCAAGTCTCAGTTTCTTCTACAATAGTTTGGAAATTTAAAATTAATTTGGGATGAGATATAAGAAAGTTTATCAAATGACTCTAGAGCAAACAATCCACTTTGCAAAAAATAGAGACAGCTTACAGCAATAAATTACATAGATTTTATGAGTTAAAGCAAACTATTGATAAACATACATGAGAGTAGTCTATAAAACTAGTCTTACCTTAGAAAATCCTTGAGCTTGAAAGGGGTTCGAAACTATAATGATAAATTGGTTGGAATGTTCAATATAAATATAATCGCAGATGCCTTTAGTGATGGGAGATTGGCACACAGCTTGAATGTTGGAAAGAAAATAACAGCACTACTTTTATGTACTTTATCCTTCAATTAATTTAATACTTTGATTCTTCAACTCCTAATTGGAGGGACAGAGTAATCATTATTTTAGACAATGCCACATATCACAAAAGTGTACTTGTTTTGTAAAAGTTTAGACTGTATAATCTTTCAATCATGTTTCTTGGACCGTACCAGTTTATATATAATCTAGCACCAGTTGAGA
>ARYC01010810.1:0-21920 GCA_000711775.1 Oxytricha trifallax
AGTAAAACATGAATTGAGTAAGAGACTCTTCAAAGATTTATAAAAGCCAGAAGAGATGAACATAGATGCAGGAGCTGAAACTAAGAGAAGAAACATGGGCCCAAGCAAGCCTTAAGAGGAAGAAAAGAAAGAGAAGCCAAATCCTTTTACGGGCAAATTTAATATGTGATCTTATTCATTCGTATAAATCTAATACTTATTTATAAACACAAAATCTCCCTTCTCTTACACACACTTTAGCTTTATCATCGCTGACTCTCTTAGCAGAACTCTTAATAAAATCTACTCTATCTATCTTTAAATCATGCATCATATGGTAGAGCAGCAATTTCTTATAATGACCTTTCAATAACCCCCAATATAATTCAATTCCATTAAACTAAAGGCTGTAAGGAATATTAAATACAGGTGATATATTTAGCCTTTCATATTCCTTCCTTGAGTCTTTAGTTTTATGAACTGACAAGTTCACGAATAGAATAATCTCTTAGTCAGCGTACTTATCTCTGAGTTATTGTAAGAACTTAATATATTATTCAGTCTTTATTGAGCGAGGATGAATAACATAAGTCTCGAGACCACTATCTTCACTTATTCCACCAAGAATTGAATGAGTTTACACCTTAACCTTTTAGTCATAAACTTCAATATTACTATACCTCTTGTACCAAGATCTTGATATAAAGGTATTGAATGTAAATACTGCTTCATCAGCGTGTATGAACTTTATATTATGATCTTTAGCCCTTTGCATTTAATAAAATATATAATTTAAATTAGTCTTATAAAATGGAACATTAAAGTCAATCACTCTCTTAATGCGATTGACTGTCCTGTAAGATATTCCGTTCTTTATATATATGTTTGCTATAGATTATGCAGAGATATGAAGCTCAGGAAATTGACGATGGAACATCACAGCCCTCTAGGCCAGAGAGAAATGAGCCCAGTATTTAAGAGTCTTATCATTAATAAGATATTCAATATGATGCTGCTAAAATTTTAGAGGTCTTTTAGGCTTAGAATTAAGCTGCTATCTTCTTAAATTCAATGCTAATAGACAGTGAGACCTCACAGTTGCAGGAGATTTATGGAGTAGCCTTGCTATAGACGTATAATTCAGAACAGGCTTGAGTTATTCACTATATTCATCACATCCATATCGCAACATAAACAATAAATCTATATACTCACTGTCATAAACTGACCCCAAACATCCCATATACTCACTTAAAATACTAATATTTAAACATAAAACCCCTACATAAACCCTATTAAACCCTAATAAAGTATGCCTTAATAGTCTACTTTTATCAATCAAAAACTCAATCAAACTACTGAAAGGGTTTTGGGGTTTTGATTACCCATTAATAATTTATTAAACATATTATCGAAGGGTTCTGGGGTTTTGACTGCTGCTAAGGCAACATAGGAATTGGAATCCATTTAGATAAATCAGAAAAAAAAGATTACTTTTCTAGATATAAAAATGGTTTTACAGTGGTATTAGATTTACGATATTTTTTAAAATAAAGCGAATTGTATTAATTAATAAACATAATATGTAAAAATATGATATCATATATTATCAGGAGGCGCTGTTTTATTCATTAATTAAATAAATATAAAAAATCTATTAAATGTTTAATTATGGGTGGTCCAGAGATCGTTGAAAAGTACATGCGAACAAGTGTTAGCATAAGACAAAATAATAATTACAAAAAAAATAATTTGAATAATAGTCTTAAAATTTGCAGGAAAATGGAGCAATAATAAAGCATTTTTAAATTTTCATTTTTTGTTGGTTTATTTTTATTTACTTTTCACTTTGTTCAAAAATATAGTAATTTTTTTGGAAATATCAAACAAAAGAAACCATGTAAATATTTTAAAGTTAGGAAAATCTGCAGATAAAGAGTGCAAGAGTTTTTTACTGAAGATAATATATACATAAGTGTAATATCAACAGTAAAATCAGTCATTGCGAATCGAAAAATAT
This sequence comes from Oxytricha trifallax, assembly GCA_000711775.1. NCBI lineage: Eukaryota > Ciliophora > Spirotrichea > Sporadotrichida > Oxytrichidae > Oxytricha > Oxytricha trifallax. Next base: position 2,000 of record ARYC01010810.1, read on the forward strand.
TTTAGCGATTTGAATCTGAGAAAGATAAAAACTATACCAATGAGAAATATGACTTTTAGTATGCTACAATTGGTAGTTAAAATAAAAATGAATTTGAAACAGATTAACCTTAGTAAGGTATTATCCACTACAAAGAGAAAGAAAAGATGCAAATGTTAATAATTATTGATATAATTAAATCTATTTGATAAATATAAAATATAATGAATTTTAAATAAATAATTATAACTGTTACTATTACAATAGGTTCTAAATGTAATTTGATTACAGCAAATTCAATATTAATATGTTTTTTACGAACAAATTTAATTAATTAATTAATCAATTTAAATATGCAAATTTTTGTCCACTATATAGCTAAAATCAATTTAATTACAGGCCTTAATTAGCTTAAATACCATTATTATCGTGAATTATATCAATTAATAAACTTTTGTGCATTTCTTTTTATTTATATTAATATTTCTATATTTGTAGGTAATTTATCGCATAAAGGTTGTTTTGCGGTAGATCACCTTAATTATATTAATTAAAATAATTAAATTTAAATGCTTTAAATAAATATGGAATTAAGTTTAGAGAGAAAGTAATATATTAATAAATTGTTAATAATTAATTTGAAGAAATTAATAGATTAACAATACAAAATCTCAATTTTTTAAGCCATGTTGCTAAGTAAAGCAACAAAATTAATTGACTCATTATATTTAATTTTTTTTTAATTTATATTAATTTATCTTTAATCTTTATTCCATATTTATTTAAAGCATTTAAATTTAATTATTTTTAATTAATATAATTAAGGTGATCTACCGCAAAACAACCTTTATGCGATAAATTACCTACAAATATAGAAATATTAATATAAATAAAAAGAAATGCACAAAAGTTTATTAATTGATATAATTCACGATAATAATGCTATTTAAGCCAAATCATTAAATACAGGCGCTATTATTAGTTTTTAATTTTATGACTTTAGTTTATGAACTTATAATTTATTAAAAAAATTATTTCTTCACTTGCTTAATAGCTATTAAATAATTGCATAAAACATAATTGTTTTTAAAATTCCATCTTTTTTGAATTAGCAATGTTCGAAATTATGGATAATCAAAATCTAAAACCCCTTAATGAGGTTTATAAGTGCTTTTATTTTTAGAGTGTATTGGGGTCTTATTAGGAGTAGTAGAGAGTTTAATGAATTTTAGTTTACTTTAATCAAAAAATTTTATCTGCCTCTCTATATAATGACTTTTGAACCTTGCTCTCTCTAGTGGGTCAATTATGTCATCTAATGTTTTCCGAGGATAGTTAAGAGCTCTCACGATTATCATCTCTACTATTCTTTTAATATCTTATCAAATATCTTCTTGCTTTATATGTTTCTGGGCCAAATTTATTAATTCTTTTTTATGCTTTTTTACCGAAGTAATATATACATTTCGTGTCACTTTATAATATTACTAAAATACATTTGAATCTGGAAATTGAGATAAAGAAATTCAAATCGTTTCAACTTTAGGCGTAACAGCAACTTTGGAAGGCGTTTAATACTAATTTGATTTAAGCTATTGCAAATTTTAATCATATTATTTAAAGGTACAATATTTAATTATCTCTGATTTCTTGAAATTTGTCTTATTAGAATGCAAAACGTGTACAAAAAATGACAATATACAATTCAAGATTCTGAAAATTCCTGATCTAGAATATTTTACAGATTTTGATGTACAAAAAATGTACAATTCTCATTGTACAATTATGTGTTTACCAAAAGATTAAATATTTGTACACGCGAGATAGGTTATTATAAAATAAATATAATTAATAAAAGCAGTTGCATTCTAAGGACTGATATGATAAAGATCTCAATCATTACTTTCGCTGTTCACATCCACCGTGTCTTCTGTGCCCTCTACTATAGCGTGTCCATTCTCTCCCTCAATATCACCATCCTAATTCAATCGCGCTCTGAAATACCGCTAGCTGTTTTTATTGAAAGGAAATGTTTCGCCGCCCTCTCTAAAATACTTCTCAAGCTAAATAAGGCATACTCGGTTAAAGAATACCTCTTTATCTCTTTTTGGCATTTAATCGAATGGTAGGCTGTTTGAAGTTATGTACACCTAGCAACCCAAGTGCATAAATTCCGGATCTTCGTATTTGCATTTTACGGGATAGCCATCTTCTTCAAGAAAGCTTTTCATAGCTGCCAGATTGCCTTTACTGAAGAAGAGCTTGTGATTGATCTCGTTCATGATGATGAGGGATGGCGAGTAATTTTATGATCTTGAATCCACTAAGAAGGTATGTGAGTCATCCTACAAGCATTCCGTGACGAATATTCTCTAGATCATCTTTGCAATAATCGTCTTGCCATTGTCGAGATCCCCACGGACCCACAATGCATTCATCTTTGTCATAAATTTTTCTGAAGAACACATTTTACAGATTGTCCACCGCTTTAAAGTATCTCTACTGTTTAAGATATTGCTCTTTAAGCATTGGCTCCTCTGGTCCTCTGCAGCTTATTTTGTTGATATAGTATAATGCAATACCTACTTAATCTTGGTGAGTTAGACATCCTCAGACACTCAAATATCCCTTTAAAATTTCATATGCATCTTCAGTTGATTCACATTCTGCATGATTTCCATTTACTTTTCTAGGTTGTCGGCGTTCTCCTGGTAGTAATCCACAATTTTTTGGAGTGTGCCTGCTTTAGTGCTATCCCGTATCTCTCTCATCTTCTCTGTTTTGCTCAGGTTCTTGGGGTCCTTGTTTTTTTATGAAGTGTGTATATTCAATTCAACTCGTTGAGCGCAAACGTAATCTTTAAATTCCAATCAATCTCCAAATCACATTATCATATTTTTGAGCTTTCTGAATATCTACTTTGCTTGACCATACCCACTGATCTAGCGACAAGCCTTTGATCATCAAGAGTCGCTTAAGCATTGTACCGGTCTGAGCTGAAAAACATTTTGAAATCCTGGTTAGCCTGATTTTACATGAATGCTGAGATATTCTTGGCCTGTAGAAGCGTCCTGAAAAACGAGGACATGGCTGATCTTTCCATTGTAATCAGCACTTTTGTTGCTTTTCTAAAGCTTTTTGAACTTCTCGCTGACGCAGAACTGAATCGTGACCAGGAATACTGTATTCAAGTTGTATTGTCGTTGACTTTAGAGCTCATTTTAAATATTTGTGCGCTTGCAAGGCGAACAGTTATCTCAAGGAGCTACCGCGGTACCGATGGTATGGATTATATTTTATTAATTATAGTTATTTTATAATAAACTTCATCTCACTCGAGTGTACAAATATTAAATCTTTTGGTAAACACATAATTTAACATTTAAAGTTGTACATTTTATACATCAAATACATGATAATCGGTAAAACAATCTAGATCATGAATTTTCAGAACCCAGCGTTTGTACACTAATTAGGCAAAATTTCAAAAAATCAGGAATTAATTAAATATTGTACAGTTAATTAATATGATTAAAATTTGCAATTAGCTTAAATCAAATAAGGATTAAAAGCGTCTCAAGTGGCTGTTAAGCCTTTCGTTTAAACGATTTGAATTTCTTTATCTCAATTTCCAGATTTAAATGTATTTTAGTAATACCGCTGCTACCAACCAGACATCACATTAAACAGTTCTATTAGTACAATTATCTCTTATTCTGAAGGAAGCCGGTGTACCAAGTACCTGTGCTAAAGTAACAATCTCTTATCTTAAAGCTCTATTGAAATCGATAACTACTTCTTCTAAAGGGCAGAGATTTAGCATAACGTTTCAGGCTTCAAATCCTATGAACATATCCAAGTTCATGCAATTCCTTAACACCCTGTATCATATCTGAGAGTATATCTTTTAAATTATGAGGATATCTATTATGATATAGGTAGTCTTTCAGAGTCATCTCAAGTTCTTTCGCCTTAATGCGATATAACCATAGCTTAAAAAAACACCCTCTAGCTTAAGCAAATTTTTGAAGTCATTTCTTAAGGCTTCTCTGAGTACCATATATTTACTCATTTTAATAGTGTTGGCTCTTAAGAAATTATCTGAATGGATATTTCTTACTAAGATTTAAACAGTAGAATAGTCTTTATATTAAAATTTGAAATTCAATAACAAGAGAAGGAACAAAGATGGAATCTATAAGCACTTCAATCAAAACCCCAAAACCCTTTCAGTAGTTTGATTGAGTTTTTGATTGATAAAAGTAGACTATTAACGCATACTTTATTAGGGTTTTAATAGGGTTTATGTAGGGGTTTAATGTTTAAATATTAGTAATTTAAGTGAGTATATGCGAGGTTTGGGGTCAGTTTATGACAGTGACTATATAGGTTTATTGTTTAAGTTGCGATATGGATGTGATGAATATAGTGAATAACTCAAGCCTGTTCTAAATTATACATCTATAGCAAGGCTACTTCATAAATCTCCTGCAACTGTGAGGTCTCACTGTCTATTAGCATTGAATTTAAAGAGATAGCAGCTTAATTCTAAGCCTAAAAGACCCCTAAAATTTTAGTAGCATCATATTGATTATCTTATTAATGATAAGACTCTTAAATAATGGGCTCATTTCTCTCTGGCCTAGAGGGCTGTGATGTTTCATCGCCAATTTCCTGAGCTATATATCTCTGCTTAATCTATAGCTAACATATATAAAAAGAACGGAATATCTTACAAGACAGTCAATCGCATTAAGAGAGTGATTGACTTTAATGTTCCATTTTATAAGAATAATTTAAGTTATATATTCGATTAAATGCAGAGGTCTTAAGAGCATAATATAAAATTCATTCATGCTGATGAAGCAGTATTTACATTCAATACCTTTATATCAAGATCTTGGTACAAGAGGTATAGTAATATTGAAGTTTATTACTAAAAGGTTAAGGTGTAAACTCATGCAATTCTTGGTGGAATAAGTGAAGATAGTAGCCTCGAGACTTATGTTATTTACCCTCGTTCTATAAAGACTGAATAATATATCTAGTTCTTGAAATAACTCAGAGACAAGTACACTGACTAAGAGATTATTCTGTTTGTTGATAACTTGTCAGTTCATAAAACTAAAGACTCAAGGAAAGAGTATGAAAGACTAAACATAAAACCTGTATTTAATATACCTTATAGCCCTTAGTTCAATGGAATTGAATTATGTTGGGGGCCATTGAAAGTTCATTATAAGAAATTGCTGCTCTACCATCTAATGCACGACTTGAAGATAGATGCAGTCGATTTTATTAAGAGTGCTGCTAAGAGAGTCAGCTATGATAAAGCTAAAGTATGTGCAAGAGAAGGGAGATTATGTGTTTATAAATAAGTTTTAGATTTAAGCGAATGAATAAGTTCACATTTTAAATTTGCCCCTGTAAAGGGATTTGGCTTCTCTTTCTTTTCTTCCTCTTAAGGCTTGCTTGGGCCTATGTTTCTTCTCTTAGTGTCAAACCAACTTCTGCATCTATGTTTATCTCTTCTGGCTTTTATAAATCTTTGAAGAGCTTCTTACTCAATTCATGTTTTACTTGAGACTTTCTCTCTCTGTTTAATTTTCTGCGCTCTTTCATAAAGTATATAGCAGTACCAGGTTTATCTATAAAGTTAGAGGACTTAGCTTACTTGAGATGAAAGGATGCTTTTAAAGATCCTACAGCCAGGTATCACTTATTTTAATACCTTGCTTATCTTTTTCTTCAGGAGAGATGCTGTAGCGTTTCTTATGAGCTTCTTATATAACGTCATTTAAGTACTCAGGTTTCAGAGTTGCAAGAAAACCAAAGAAGAAGTTTCTCTCTGGTAACTAATTAGAAAGTTGCAGCTTTGATGGAAGGTAGAGAGCAACATCTGGATTACTCATAGCATCGTCATATAGGTTTGTAAAAATATTTCAGGATAGTTAAGAATTTCAATTATCCTAATTTCATTAGACTTAAAAGCTTTTTTCTCTTCTCTTAATAATGCTTGTAAGAATGAGATTATAGTTCCGTCCTAAGTCGGCAAGAACATTCAACTATCATGAATATATTAATCTTACTTAAGAACTTACCTTGCTATAACAAATATCTATATAGGTCCTCTTTACTTCGAAATTTTCCTATTGAATCTTGAGATTGAATTCTCTTCATTGCATCATTCATAGACTCCATATTGCTTCCTCTTTCAAGAAATGTTAATTAAATTTAAAATTATAGATATCCATTCTAAGTTTATTAAAATCTTACTACTAAATAGGGAGGACCTACTGGATGTCAACTTTAAAAAGATATACGGAGAAGCATTGAAAAACTTGCTCCAAGTTTTACAGATTGATTTCCATTTATCAATCCATCTCCATTAAATTTCTCCTAACAATGTTTAATTAAGGTCTCCAAATTAAGTTCAAACTTTATTAGGATTTAGATTTTAAGGTTAAAACTTAATTAGGAGCATATTAATTTAAAAAATTTTAATAACTTTAACTTTACTTCCAAATTAAGTTCAAATATGATTTGGAGGACCTCCTAGAGAAACAAAACTTTATTAGAAGTATTTTAATTTAATAAAACTTATATAATTCTCATAAAATATGTCAACTTACAGTCTTTTATAGTTGTTTAATTTTCTTAATTCTCACCAAAGAAACTACCAGAGTGTCTTATACTCTACTATAATAGTTTATCTCGGTAGATTTTATCATTATTATAATAAAATATATCAGCAACTAAAATGAGCGCTAACCTTTTGAGAAGAGCGGCATTACTTGGGTAAAGTCAATAAAAATTATCATTCCAGTAACCAAGAAAAATAGAGACCAGAGACGCTTGCACTCAGTGGGAGTCTACTTATGACAACTTTGACCAATCTAGCTTTGAGATTTAAATATAAGTAAAGCAGGAGGATATCATAGAAGCTGTGCAAATTGAGGAGGAGGTTAAACAACCCGCCATAGAGCATTAATAAAAATACAAGCCAAAGTTGAATATTAATGCAAAGAATGCAATAAAGTTTTCCCTTACAAGTCAACTTATAAGAGACACTTGAGAGATATACACAATGATATTCCAAGGTTATATCTCAAGCATTAAAAGAAAGATGGGAAGTATGTCTGTGAGTTCTGTGAGAAGCCATACTCTCATACTAGAGACCTTAAAGTACACTTACAGAAAAAGCATAATCAAAGTTTTGTCTTTATTCATGAACCTACGGGGAACAGATTCCTCTAAAAAGAAGATCAAGAAACCCAGTAGACTCTCTTAGAGTTGAAGTTTAGAAGTAACTAAAAATGAAGAAAGCAGTCAAGAACTTTCCAGTCTCCCAGATCAATAAAATCATGGTTAAAATAGAGGCAATCAAGATTCCTATATTAAAAATTATTGACTTAGACTCTTGCCTAGAAAGCTACCTCACTTCTTGAAGATAAAATAGAGAAGAGAGTCATTACTGATGACTAATATGCTTACAAGATATATCCTTTCAATTACTTCCTTGCTGATGACAAGTTCTAAATGCAATTTGCAAATGAGTATTATGTTCTTTAAAAGGCAAAGTTAAATGAGTGCAGGCATATCATCCAGCTTGATGCTCTTTTACTTGGTAAAGATCATGTAGCCTTCAGGCTTCCATTACTTGAAATGACTTACAGAGAATTCTTATCTGACAATAGATTGTCAGAGATAAATTAGCTAGATAGTATAGCAGATAGTTTAGGGGATTGAAGAACTTCACAAGCTTGGTTATGTTCATAGAGACTTAAAGCCAGAGAACATCATGATGAACTTTCAGCCTCTTAGAGTGTATATTATTGGCTTCAACAGAGCTCAAAGAGTGTAAGCCTCTGCATAAGGAAATGTATAAGGCACTCCTGGATAGTTCCCAGAGAGAGAGGATTGGAGAGATGGAGACACTTAATGGGATATCTGGGCTCTAGCAGTAATAATAATAATAGAGAGCGACCTGCCAAGAAACGATTACTTTAGCTGCAGGGGTGAGAAAGATTCTAAGCAGAGAATCAAACAATATCTTATCTCGATAAAAATAAAATAAATGGAGGTCTCAGAGAACTTGAATACTCAAGTATTATCAAGCCAAGCTAAGAGAATTAACAGACAATAGAAGCAATCAAACATCAACACAGAAAGATAAAATTCAGAGAACTGCCACATGACTCTAAGCTTATGTTTGTGTGAAATATTTTAAAAACTCGCTTGTTATACTCACTTAAAATAGTAATAATTAAACATTAAACCACTACATAAACCCTATCAAAACCCTAATAAAGTATGCACTAATAGTCTACTTTTATCAATCAAAAACTCAATCAAACTACTGAAAGGGTTTTGGGGTTTTGAATGAAGAGGGTTGAAGCTTAAGAAATGAACTCAAGATTTAGAAGCAAAGAGGATCTCTATCGATACCTATCTTAACATGGTAAACATGTAACAAATACTTAATCATATAATATAGTGGGATTATTCCTTCAAGCGATGGAATGGACCAGAATTTTATTTAGAAAAATTCGAATATATAAGTAGACAATCATTAATAATCAAAATATTAGATTTGTTATAATGATATTTTTTCTAAAAAATCACTACTTAAATTAGCTAATTCAAAAATTAAATTTTTAGACATAGCTTGTAAAATTAATTATCTTTGGTTTTATACTTTATTAAGTTTCAATTTTTTCCACTTACCATTTATTTTTATTATATTACTCTTCTATCCAATTATCTTTGTTCTATTTTATTAAGTTAATTATAGATATTTAAATTTCATTTTAATTTTTAATAATGTTTATACATTAAAGTTCCAAATAGTTTTTGAAAAAATCATAATTCATGTTATCTTTTTAATAATTATTTACTTATACTTAAATATAAGGTAAATATTAATTTTATTGCATATAAAGTAAGTATATATATTATATTAATACTCTTGATTATTTAACCTTTCTTTATAAATTGTAAGTAACTTCTCTAATTCCTAAAAGCTATATTCTGTGATGAGAAGAAAGCCTTTAAAAACAATGAAATTAAGTTGATAAAAATTCAAAACTATCCAGAGATTTCATTCACTAATCTCAACGAGGATGTGATGAAAGGTGTAGAGTATTAATTTATTTTCAAATCAAGAAAACAACTCTCTAATAAGCATCCAGAAAGATATTTCTTCTTTGGTGTTCTTGGCACTTTAAGACAGAGTTATCTGAGATAGATCATTGAAGAATCTCACTAGTTAAGCTACCCTCTTTATCCTGAAGATTAAAAGAAGCAAGGCATGCTAATAATCAAGACCTAGCTCGCAGAACTTAAGAAGCATCCTTACCTGTCGTGTAAGCTTTGATTCGTAATTTTGTAGGGAAACCTGGTACTGTTATATTCCTAATGCAAGAGCGTGCAATGGTTAGAAGCGAGAAAAAGTCATAGACTATTAATGAAGTGAGCAAGAGACTATATACAAATCTTCAAAAGCCAGATAAAATGACCATAGATGCAGGAGCTGGTACTAAAAGAAGAAATATGGGCCCAATCAAGCCAAAATAGGAAGAAAAAAATAGAAGCCAAACCCCATTATGGGCTAATTTATTATGTGAATATATTCATTGGTTTAACTCTAAAATTTATTTATAAGCATTCATTCTTCCTAATCTCGCAGATTAAAATGCCTTATCAACGCTCACTCTGTTACAGCTGCTTTGAATCAAGTCTACTGTATTAATGGGGAAGTTTTCACAAGATTATACAGGAGCAGCTTTTGTAGTGAGTCATGATTAAACTCAATTAGTATTCAATTCCATCAAATTATGGGCTATAAGGAACGTTGTATACAGGACTTATGTTTAACTCTTCATAAGCTTTCTTAGACTACTTTGCCTTATGAATTAATAAGTTATCAACAAACAGGATGATCTCTTAATCTATGTAGTTTTCTCTTAGCTTATTTAAGAAATCTAATACTGATCTAGCTTTATCGAGTGAGGTTGAATGACATAACTTTCTAAGCCTGAGTCTTCGCTTATACTAGCTAAAATTGAATGCGTGACTAAATTCACTTTATATTAGTCATAAACTTCTATATTATCATACTCCTTGTACCAAGATTAATTGATAAATGAGTTGAAGATGAATACAGCTTCATCAGCGTGTATGAACTTGAAGCCCTCAGCATTTAATCATATATAAAGTTTAAATTATTACTATAAAATGGAACTGTGAAATCAATCACTCTCTTCACTCTATTGACAGTCTTGAATGTTATATTCTATAAATATTTGCTATAGTCTAAGGAGAGGTATGCATGTTAGGAAACCTGCGGTGATACATTACTTCTCGCTAGTCAAGAGGAAAGTGTGTCCAATGCTTTAAAGTCTTAGAGTCACAGAGGTAGTTAATATAGGTCTGAGAGAACTTTTATTTTCTTACTGGATGTCTTCAAGTACCAGAATTAAAATGCTACACAGCTAGCATGCAGTGATATCTAACAGGGGCTCTTGAATAGAAGCTTTGCTATAGCTGCATAATTTAGCACTGGTTTGACTTAGTCTATATTAATACTTGTACCATACCTTAGCTTAAGGAGTAAATTTAAAATATTACTCATCATAAATATACCCTAAATTTCGCTAATTTCTATTTCCCATTTTGCAAATTGGCCTAATTTCTCTAATAACCCCAATAAGACCCCCACTTTACCCTACAAATCAAAGCTCTTATAAACATCATTAATGGGTTTTGGGGTTTTGACTTTATAAAGAGTACTTTCACTTAACTTTATCTTTAATCAAACGGTCCAAAAGAATCTTTAAAAAAATAGAATTCACAGACTATATGGAGGTCAAGTTTCGTGAATATGCCTCAGGGATAAAGCAAATAACTGAGTAAACTCAAACCTACTTCAGAGAGAGAGAGTTTACCTTGAACATTGAGAGTCACATTTATAAATACAACAGTGAGAAACAAGCAGAGGAAAAGATTTTTAAATTGAATTAAAATTAAAATATCAACCTAAAGTGACAACCAGAAAGAATGAACTAATTATATGATTTAATATATAAATTAAAAGGGTTAGACTTATTTATAGTGAGTAAACCACTACCTTATCCACTGGAGCCACCAAGGCCTTAATGTGGATTACTTATTATTATATTACTATTATTTAAAAACAGAAAATTCAAAATAATTTATGAAAAATTCATGATATATTAATTTAACATTACTTGTCAGAAAATTGTTCCCCTTAGTATAAGTGCAATTACATCATATAATATAAAAATATACAATAATTTTGTAATTTTTCAAATCGATTTTATTCTATAAATATTGATTTTATTAATACAACTCTTCAAGCAGTATCTTTCGAGTATAATGATAAACTTCCTAAAACTGGACTAATAAACAACAAGAATTTCATTTTAAATACAGGTAAAGGTTCGCACCTTTAAAATATATATCTTGGTGATGCTAGAATTTGTGAATTATCTAATAATGGTTAAAACTTATAAATAACTTAGGGCGAGATAATTAAAAATAGCTAGATTTTAGTAACGAAATTCCTTCATTTTAACAAAATATTTTTCCCATTGTAAAATCACTATAGGAAAAAACAGATTTGTAAATCTTTGATTAAAACGAGAATCTTTACAAATATGGATGAAATTAATAATAAATACTCTTGGGTTTAATTTTCACCTTCTTTGAAAAGAATAAGTACCATCCAAATAGGGATTGTTATCAACGAAAACTATATTTGGAATTTCGAGCTTGACAAAGAAGATACTTCAAAATTATCTTTACAAAGAATGAAATCAATTTCAAAGATTTATATGAAAGAAAGATAGTTAAATCTCTTAAAATACAAATTTGTCAAGATAATTATAACCCCAAAACAACTTTAGTCGTATTTTTGATTATTTTATTGATAAAGAGACAAAAAGCTCATATTTTTTAATGGATTTGATGGGGTTTAAGAAGAAGATTAAGGTTCATACTTAATAAAAAATCAAATATTTTTTAGCAGTTTTATATATAATATTAAGCAAGCAGTTTCTTGGCATTATACGCAGCCTTTCAAACATAATTTATCCTTACCAACTTTTTATTTGGACAATTATTTGTTCTACTCTGTGTATAATCCTAAAATTTACCTTTCAACCTTTTTTGCGTAAGTGCTACTGTTTTCTTTCCTTTGATTCTTTTTCTCCTTTATAATTCTAACATTCGTTTATTGGCAAAATGAAATTTAATGTTATTGCTTTAAGAGCCTATATATCTCATATAATTAAGCAATCTCTCCAGAACCCCAATGGAAAGTATTCAGTTGTGCCCCAAATATTACCAATCCCTGAAATTTTTTCCATTAAGATCTATTGCTATTATTACCATTCTGAGTTGATAAAAATTTAGCATGATATTTAAGGCTTCAAATATCTATGAAAATCATAAATTATGCAGTTTTTAAAAGTCTAAAGGGAGGCGAAAAGCTAAATGAGCTTAGGCAAGCATAATTCAATTTAGTATAATTTTAAATCTTTTCTGACTATCTTTTGCCTTTTTTAGTGTTTGGTAGTCATTCATAAAACTTTCTTCCTCCAAGAAATTTTTCATTCTTGTAGGCTGATCTTCTAGTTTGAAGGATCTTGAGAGTAAGTCTCCATTTACTTTATTTTTTATATTTTAATTTAATTTATAATTTTTTTTCTTAATTAGACAATTATTTTGATGATAATCTCGCGGGACAATTATTTTTAAGAATGTACTTCGATAATTATTTCTGATAATTTTCATGTATTTTTCAGCAATTTTGATAGAATTATTCCTAATTGACTTTGAATAATTCTTGATAGATTTAGGTATAATCTTGGAGGATTCAGAATAATGTTTTTTTTTTAAAAAAATGAACTAAGGAATCAAAAAAAGTCACCCAAAAAAAGCAAAAGAGATTAGTGATAAATCCTTATAGAACGATGATAATCAAAATTGATTTTTGAGATTCATTAATTAAGGTAAGAAGAGATAAAAAAATGTGATCTAAAAAAAAATTTCTAAAAAAATTAATTAAAAACAGGGAAGAGATAATAGCATCTGCCACGAATGGCCTTCAAACTATATTTCTTCTAAATTTATATTTAATCTTAAAATATATATAGATAATTCACAATCGCTAAGACTTGATGTTTAAAGTTTGAACGCTTCAAAAATTTTTGGGCGTTTTGAGGTTGATGATTGTCAAATTAAATTTGAAATTTGCCACCTCATATGAATTAGTTGAAAAGATAATATTAATATACTAACTGCTAGTCAAATGATTTTTTATAATGCTTATCATCAAGGAATATATAACTTTCTTTTTGAACTTCAAGGTCAACAAAATATAATGTTGTAAGCTTTTAAAGGATGTACCTTAAGAGCGATTTTTACTATCTTAGAAGCAGGGAGGTTTCTCATTACTTTATTTGGTTTAATTTTCTATCTTTGCTTGTTATTTTAAAGACTCTATAAGAGATTTTGGCTTTTTTTAGCTAGCACCCTTGAATGATTGAATTGCTTTTTACATTATTCCAGATATATATCCTATCTATCTTATCATACGTTAAACAAAACTTGGGTATGTATGAATGCTGATATCAAATAAGTTGCTTTAAAATATATTTATAAGTTAATATCTTTACAGACTCTTCATTAAAATGTTAGATCTTTCTTTCTTTTCTCTTAATAAAATAGAGGAAGACTTATTAGTATTATATTTCTTAAATTTAGGATTAATTTATTTATTTGATCATCCATTACATTAATTAAATGGTTTTAAATATGTTTTCTGATGTTATGTTGATCTCAAAAAACTCTTTTTGTTAATTAAATTGGGGAAGTTAATAAATTAATTCTCAAACGCTCCACCTAGTACGGTTTTGAATTATAAAAAACTCTTAATTTAGTTTTAATTTACTTAGTAGCAGCGCTTAATTAATTGTTATTATAATGAGCTATTAAATAAAGAGAGGTTTTTTTTATAAGAATGGAAATCAAGATGAGAAGTTTGGACCAAATTTTTTCAATGCTTCTTAGCTTTATTATAACTGACTCTCTTAGCAGCAGTGATAAACCAATCTGAATCTATCTTTAGGTAATTTATTAAGGGATAAACAGTAATTTGTTGTCATGTCTATTCAATAATTTCCAATAAGACTTAATTTTAATGAATATTAAATTGAGGGGTGAAAGGGACATTTAATACTTGTGCTATATTTAGTCTTTCATATTACTTACTAAAGTCTTAAGTTTTATGAATTTAAAATTTATATAAAAACATAGTGATTTCTTAGTCACCTTAATTTTCTTTTATCATTTCGTATATTTTATATATTGCTCAGTCTCAATGAGCAAAAGTGAATAATATAAGTCTTATGCCAATAATCTTTACTTAATCTACCTAGAATAACTTGATCGTCAATATTAAAATATATTTAGAACAATATTGATATACTTCCTGTATCCTAATCTCGATATAAATAAAAGGAAATAATGTGAATCCTACCTCTTAAGAGTCTGAACTTTTTAATTTACTCTTAAGCGTTGTGAATTTAATCGAATATTTAATTAAAATTAGTCATATAAAATGGAATTGTAAATTCGATCATCTCTAAATATCATTGACTGTCTAATAAGACGTTTTCTTCTATTTCTATAATTTGACATTAGATTAATAAATAATATGAAGCTCAGAAAATAAGAAACTAAATATCACTGTATTTTTTAAGCAATAAAGAAGTTAACTCGTTATTAAGGTGTCTTATCAATACTGATGTAGTAAATTTAATACTGCAAATTATCAAGGGGTCTCTTAGGGATAGAACTAAATTGCTAACTATTTAACCCAATGCTGTGAGAAGGTGAGACCTACCAACAAATTCATAATGCAACTTAAATAATAATTCCATATTATCACTATCATAAACTGAAACCTCGCATATACTCACTTTAATTACTCATATTTAAACCATAGTCACCAAAATAAAATATTTCTTAACTAAAGAATTTTATCAATCAAACTAATGAGGGGGCTTTCGGGGGTTTTAGGTTTTGAATAAAGTCGATTTTTGTACTATTTCTTCAGACTTAAAACACATTTTCTATATAAATAATGACAATTAAGGATACATTTAAAGGCTTTAAATAAATGACGATGATAAAATTATGCAATATTATTACACTTTTGAGTTTAAGGATACTTTTAATAAGTAAAAATCAAAAGATCTTAAATCTTAGAAATAATTTAATCTATATTTAGAACAGATTCGAGTAATAGGGTGTTGACGTCACGGCGTCCCAGGTACGATCAGGACGTCCCAGCCTCGTCAGGACGTCCCAGGGTCGTCAGGACGTCCCAGTGTCGTCAGGAGCGTCCCAGAGTCATAGGTGACGTCAGGACGTCCCAGGGTCGATCAGGACGTCCCAGCCTCGTCAGGACGTCCCAAGTAATAATTTTCTTAACGAATAAGATAAAATGTGCGAAGCACCATAAAAGATTCTTTATGAATCTTTTCAGGCAGGGTTCTGGGGATGCAAGCCCTAGTTAACCGGGGTCACAAGGGGTGGAACCCCTTGTTCGCAACCAATGCGAACCAATAATAGCAGGGGTCAAGTTTGTGGCAGCCCCTGTGGATGGTTCGGAGGCAAAGCTTCCGAAATTTTTTCCATTGTTGATGTGTATGAATATGTGAAAAATTAATATTTAATAGTTAAATTATAATCGTTAATAATTAATTAAACTTTATTCATATGGAATTATTCTAGTAACAAATCACATAAGACCGATATGGCGTACTCTCTAGCACTTTATAATGTCAAAAATGATAATAATCATTGCATGTGATATTTACTTCTTCTGAAAAATATATAGACCATTGCTACTATGAATGTGATAACAGTCAATGTCGTTCTAGATAAACTATAAAAGATTGTTAGAAAATATTTTGTCCTAATACTTACCCACTAAGAATTTTGCGAGAGATACTGTTTGCTTATTTTTCTAATGGAAGGAATACTAGTGAAATGGTTGATGATATTTAAAAAACATTTGATCTTAAAACAAGTCTTGAATCTGTGAGTAAAATCTTAGCAGATGTTAGAAGGATTATCAAAAACTAATTAAAGCTTGAACAAGAAACCTATCTCTTACAGGTTGATGTCTAGATAGACGAAAAAAAAAAATATATAAAAAATTTTTTGTTGTCCAAAACAGAACTCGCGCTTCATTAGAGGAATTAGTACAACAACACGTGGCAGAAAACACTACAGTCCATACAGATGGTTGGCAAGCCTATGTTGGAATAAATTGGAATGAGATGGGGATGGATCATTAACGGCATGTGCATAATATTAATGGGAATTTAGTTCCCGGTTAACTAGGGCTTGCACCCCTAGAACCCTGCCTTAAAAGATTCATAAAGAATCTTTTATGGTGCTTCGCACATTTTATCTTATTCGTTAAGAAAATTATTACTTGGGACGTCCTGATCGACCCTGGGACGTCCTGGTGAAAATGGGACTTCCTGACGTCATCTGGGACGTCCTGACGTCACCTTGGGACGTCAGGACGATACTGGGACGTCCTGACGACCTTGGGACGTCCTGACGAGGCTGGGACGTCCTGATCGTACCTGGGACGCCCTGACGTCAACACCCGAGTAATATTATTATTCTCATTTTAAATAAAAATTTTATCTAAACTGTGTTACTCAGTGCTCAAATCCACACTGATAGACATTTGACCTTAACTTTAGACATAGCATTATTCACGGCATGCATACATCGAGTTAACCTTATGTGACTACTGCCATAATACTCGATAAACTGAAAAAACCTGTTGTTTGGGATTCCTGGTCTTACCTTACTCGAAAATTAGAGAATATTAAAATTGTGAATTGATGTTATCAGTAATAATTTAAAAGCATTGGTTTTTCATTTAATTTTTATCATCTACCAAATCTTGTAAATAATAGCTTTGGAGTTAAATATAAGTATAAAAATTAATTTCTTAAAGTCCGAAATGATTTTGAGACGCATTCTCATTCATAATATATATTATAATCTATTATATTATAAAAATTATATAAAATATAATTATTCATTTTCATTCATGAGATTTATTTAAAAAATTAATTCACTTAAAATTTGATTCATCTAATTGATTATATTCAAAAAATATAGTTTTTATAAAATTGACTTTTAATATTATTATTATAGATTTCTTAAACAATTAAAGAGTAAAAACAATTATAAGATTTAATAAATAAAATTTTTTAAAGACTGTTTTTCGAATAATCTCGAATGAAATTAATTCAGTGATTAATTTTTTGAAATATAATTAATGCATTAAAATTAATAACTTTTTATTTTAATTAAATTTTAAATGTAAATTGATTTTAATTTATAATCCGATTAAAGGATGTGCAACAAAATCATGATTTTTGTTGAAAAATCAATACAAAATAATTTCATATAAAAATTGAGTGAAAAGGATTGGAGAGAAAGCTGAGGAGAATGCTCTCGATTTAAGATGCTAATTATAATTTTGAGCGGTATGTCAGTTAGAACAAATTAATATTGCACAATTCACTTATTTTGTATCTTTCACACTGGGAAATAAGTATACAGTAAGTAAAAATAGCAGAATTTTGCTTAATAACATGGCGATTAAAACCAAACAAGATACAGTAAACTACAATCTATTGTCCTAAAGAGAAAGAAAATATGGTTGTGGCTTGAGGGAGATGAATTAGTTCAGGTTAATTGACTTACTTTGACAATTATCATATAATGTACATTTAAAATTATAAACTTATTATAAATAACAACATTTAGATTTAGACTGTTGAGGGTTTATATCTTTACACAATATCTATTCAAAAATAAGAAATAATTTTATATTCGTACATCTATTGATTTCATTGTTAAAACTCTAATTACTAAATGCATTCTCCTTTCAAGCTAACCAGTCTCAATAAAACTACGCTTTTTCAAGAACTAGACATTCAAAAGAAGACTTGATGGTGATTTTTTTTTTATAAGATTTCCATAGCCTTATTCTTAAAATTTAAAGTAGGAGATAGACAACTTGATCTTGTTAATTCATATGTTTCAATAATGTAATTTCTCGCACTGTTAGAATAAAATCAATCTCTGTAGCACTACGAATGGTCAAATATAGGTTTAATCTGCCACTTCAAGACCTAAAAATACCAAGAAATATATATCTTTGGTAACTTGAGTGCGACGACAAAGTTCGCATAAAACTGATGACAGCAAAAATTCCATATTCGATTCAAAGTGATGTCAGAGGTTGAGGCTAAATATCTGAAAGTGTAAATATGGCACGGAATAAAACATCTTAAGATTAAATGCTCTAAATTTATTAATATTAATGAATGAAACAATCAGAATCAAAACCCCAAAACCCCTTAGTGAAGTTTATAAGTGCTTTGATTTGTAGGGTATAGTTGGGGTCTTATTGGGGTTAGTAGAGAAATTAGGCCAATTTACAAAATGAAAAATAGAATTAGCGAAATTTAGGGTCGATTTATGATGAGTAATATTTAGATTTACTGCTTAACCTTAGGTATGGTACGTGTATTAATATAGACTAAGCCAAACCTGTACTAAATTATGCAGCTATAGCAAAATTATTACGCAAGAGTCCCTCAACTGTTAGGTATCATTGCTTGTTAGCTGTTTAACATTATAACTCAGGCTCTAGAAAACATCCTGCAAGAAAATAAAAGTTCTCAAAGGTCCATATCGACTATCTCTGTGACTCTAAGACATTAAAGTATTGAGCTCACTTTCCTCTTGACTAACGAGCTGTCATGTTTCATCGCAAGTTTCCAGACATGCGTATCTCTCCTTAGACTATAGCCAATATTTATAGACGAAACGGTATTACTTTCAAGACTGTCAACAGAGTTAAGAGAGTGATTGATTTTACAGTGCCATTTTATACTAATAATTTAAACTATATATATGATTAAATGCAGAGAGCTATTGATAATAACATCAAGTTCATACATGCAGATGAAGCTGTGTTTACGTTCAACACTTTATTAATAAGTCATGGTACAAGAAGTATGATAACATAGAAGTTTATGACTAAAAAGTAAAGGTAGTCACTCATGCAATTATAGCTGGTAAAAGTGAAGATTCAGGCTTAGAGAGTTATGTGATTCACCCTCGCTCTATTAAGCGAGAGTAGTACATAGAGTTCCTACATAAGCTCAGAGAGAAGTATAGTAACAAGAGATCATCCTGTTTGTTGATAACCTCTCCGCTCATAAGACTAAGGAGTCTAAGAAAGCTTATGAAGAGCTAAACATAACTCCTGTATACAACGTTCCTTATAGCCCATAATTTAATGGAATGAATTCTACTGGAGTTAAATCAAGACTCACTACAAGAAGCTGCTGCTGTATCATCTTATGCATGACTTGCCCATCGATACAGTAGACTTAATTCAAAGCAGCTGTAAGAGAGTGAGCGTAGATAAGACAACAGTCTGTGCGAGAGAGGGAAGAATGAATGTTTATAAATAAGTTTTAGATTTAAATGAAGAATAAGTTCACATATTAAACTAACCCATAAAGGGGCTTGGCTTCTCTTTCTTCTCCTCTTCTTATGGCTTGCTTGGGCCCATATTTCTTCTATTAGTACCAGCTCCTGCATCTATATTCATTTCATCTGGTTTTTAGACATCTTTATAAAGCCTCTTGCTCACCTCATAAATTGTCTGCGACTTTCTTTCTCTGTGAACCTCTGCATGCTCTTTCAGAAGATATATGCCAGTGCCAGATTTTCCTACAAAGTTATATGTCAAAGCTTACTTGAAAGATAAGGATGCTTCTTAAGTTCCTCTAGCCAAGCT